>JBBYHH010717805.1:0-17444 GCA_038382905.1 Daphne laureola
TTGGCTTTATTATCAGATAGTCCCCTGAACTATATTGACTCAATAATTTTAGTCCCTAAACTATAAAACATGTCAACACAGTCCCTGAACTATGCACTGTTAAACACTTTACCCTTTTGAACATATCAATGTTAGTCGATCTTACGGAAAATGCCTATTATGATCCTAGTTTTTTCTAATCTATGGGCAAAGTCCCTAAACCTATTAGATCTTACAAAAATATCATCTCACTGGATTTTCTGGGTGGGTGAGTCGGGTTGAACAGACGAGCATGACTGACCACTACAACCCATTGAGGTTTTGAATTTAAGCATTTGCAACCTAATACTTTAAATTCTTAAAAATAGGTCATCCATCTTAGGAAAAAAACTAACAACGTTAGAGTCTCATTAAGTCAGTTACCGAATTAAAACATTAAAGTATTTGAATTTACATAATTCACATATTGAGTTGCCATATTTTATAGTTTAGAGATGAAAGTGTGTGAGTTAATATAGGTCAGATGACTATTTGATAATAAAACATAAATTATTTAGATACGGGGAAGTGGTAACTTACAAAGATTGTTATATTAAAAAAAGTATAATATGAAACTAAATGATAAAAAGTTTACACTATAAAAAATAAAATGATAAAAAGTTTAAAGCTGATGAGTTAGAGGACTATGAACTTCAAGGACTAATTAAAAGAAAGTGAAGTTTTCATAAATAAAAAAAAAAAAAAGAAGTAAAGTTCAGGTAGATTTGTAAAAGCATACACATTTTTTATATACTGTTCTTGTAATTTTACAATTGTAACATTATTAATTCAAATAATAAAAAAGTTATTAGAAATTAAATTCCACGCAAAAAAGTATAGGAAAATAAATCTAAATATGTTAAAAAAAATTGAAACAGTAAAGAACTAAATTAATTGAGTCAAAATATGTTACAACTATAGTTTAACACTACATAATATCGTGCTTTTTATAATATATTTTATTGATGAGAATAATCTATTTCCGTTTAAGCCTCTCTATTTTTATTGAATATATACGATATCATATTAATTTTTATTCTAAACTTATGTGAGTAGATTATAAGTATGTTAATGTGTTTTTATTTTTCCTTTCTCATAACGAAAATGTGTTTATGTAAATTACTATATAACTGACACACTTAGATCACTAAATAAGTGGAGTTCACAATTTTAAAGAAAAGAATGCCAAAATTTAATATAAAACAGTTAAAAACAAAGTCTAATTAAGGGGTAAAAACAAAAAAGGCATTCAATGCATTTCTCTTTTAAAATGTTCAATTTGCATAAAGTTAAATCATTTTTTCTATTTTTCTAACAAACTCGATAGTTTTTTTTTTTTTTTGATGAAAACAAACTCGATAGTTTATGTGGCTTGAAAGGAATATTATTTTTAGAAAACTCTAAATAATCATAATTCTATCATTATTACAACTTTGATAGTAGTAACTATTCTTGTAATGTTATAGGTATATAGATGACCATAAAAAAAAAAAAAAACTTAAAGATTCATAAAAAGTTAGACCTATTAAGGTCCTCCAATTTGGATGATTTGTATAGTAACTTGTCTTATGTTTTATTGTTTTTGTTTTTTTGTGTGTGTTGAATTTAGGATCATACCATGATTAACACTCTTATTTTGGAATGAGAATTTTAGGTTTCACTAAATGACTTTAATAGTCTGAATATAATTAATGATGAAAATGTGATTTTACATTATAAAAATCTTTATGAGCTTAGAGCATCCATAACAATGTTAACTAATTTTAAGTTAAATTGTGATCAAAATGATAAAAAAAAAACTATATTGACTAGTGAATTTAGCATTGTGACTGTAGCAATTTATTTTATAGCTAGTAATAAAATCTCTCTTTTCATTCCTAGAATTAGAGAACAAAATAACAAAAGTTATTATAGATAGCGCGATAGCGAGTATTGTTAGAAGAGGAACTTGTCCACTTTTCTCATAATTAACTTCAGTGTGATGGGTAGCATTGTTGTAAATGGTTTAAGATTATTTATAAACATGCTAACCCAGGAGTAAAATTTGATGTCAGAGATAATTGTATTTAATGAATTACCAGATCACCACTGAGTTGCCAAAAGACTTGTACAATATTGAAGAGCTAGAAGAATCATTGGTGTTATACAATTCAATTTTTTTGAACCTTATCTGGAAGTTTGAGCAAGTGTTAGCTTAACCGGTGTTCGACTAAATTCTAACAAATTTCAATCACATACATACAGACAATCCACGTATTTCATCTATTATGTAATATGTCATCGTATCCCTTAAATGACTAAATGAAAATTCAAATTCAAACTCAAATGAAAGAATGATGCCAAATGGTCTCATCTATGCATACTTTGGCAGCAATTGATAGCTCCAAATTCGTTTGATGGCACAATTGAGCCACCTTTTATAATTTGGAAGCAAAATCTGACATTTTGCTGAAAAATGTTACTCCACCTATCTGAGAAAGATCGATGGGTTCTAATTTTAAATTTGATCGATATTTTTTCTTCAGCTTTCTAACTTCATAATTAAATTAGAATAATTCATAGGCTTATGATAAACTACTCTTTTTTTTTTTTGAGATGGAATCGCATTCATTCAATATCAACTGGATAAAATCAGAGAAAAACCGTAGAGAATGGCTAAAACCTTTATTTTGAAATTCTGATGTTTTGGCCATGGTCAAACACGGTTGCAGTAAATTTGCAACCCCAAAATAATGAGCATAAAACAACAACCAGAGAAACAGGAAAGCTGCATCCCAACCACTGTCAAAGTAGCAAAAACTTTCAGACTAAATAAACTAGGAAAAATAGAATAACTAGATAAAGGGAACCAGTTGCTCCAAGCACTCATAGTCCTTGTCTTTACTCCAATGATATGATATAAGCAGCTTTGAATCAAGCACAAACTTCCAATTGGCACCAAAACTTTTATCGGCCTTCGGTTCACAATATTTTTTATAGACACGAGGGCTTTAAAAGACAAAAGCAATAACATTACTTGATGACGCCCGTCCCCCACAAGGAGATCCGGGTAGAGAGGAGTGACCCATATCGTCACCTGCATATCAGATCTCAGAATAGTAACATGGAACCACCTACACGTTAGATAACTAGTCCAAGCCATAAATGAATACTGAATGTAGGGGAATGGCTCGGGGCACCCCACATCCAGATAATAAAGTATCATGGCTCTTGGCGGGAGGAGTCTTGGCTCACCCCCGCCATTTGAATACCGCCATCCTGATTATCTGATGTCTCGATCCTTGCTCTCTTTCGCCCAGTATTGGAACCCCCAGAACTTCCAACGTCCAAATTGACCAACCTTGGACGACCACGGCCACATTTTGGAATTCCTTTAGAAGGAGTTCCCCTACCACGTGCTCTGCCTTCCCTAGAGATAATAAGCTCCCTTCAACTACCAAAAACAAATTTGATCAGGGCGCTCACTAAAGCATCCACAACAATCTCATTGCCCAACATCTCTGATTCTTGGATATGAGTAGTAGTAGCAAGTGTAGTGTCCGAGTTTCCAGCATTCTCCATGGCTGGATCAGTCATTATCAAAGCCAAGTCCTGCACACTTTCCATCACAGGATCCATGTGGGCCACAGGATTCGGCAGAGGAGGGATCGGATCATTAATCATCGGAGGAACAGGATCCTAAGTCAGATAGTGTATTACTCATTTGTTCCTTGGTAGACGTTTTGCCCGTAGACTCGGGAAAAACATGCTGACTTGTGACTCTAGACATTATTTTTCAACATGTGTTAGAACCCCACAACGAAAGAAAAAATCAGGGAATTTTTTATAACGTAATTGAAGCACCAGTTTAGAACCATCCGCCCTTACAGTGGTTATGGCACGACGAAGTGGTTTAGAAACATTGATAGAAACACGTAGTTGCATCATAGTTCCTTCCCAATAGACAGCTTCCAAGGGGCCAATGTGTTTTCCCAGAAGTTCTCCCATAGGAAGGGATGGCCATCCGAATGGAAAATCCGGGACATGGACCCAGAAATCAACAGTATCAAAGTTCAGAGCAGACAATTGTTCCCCAGTGTTCAATTGTCGAAACAAGATAACCCTATTATCAAAAGCCCACAGTCCTGTTTGAAAAACTTTATCTATATCTGATTGTTTATCAAATTCAAAAATGAAAAGATTGTCTCGACTTACAGCAGTTTCGTGTATCACATGGAACTCGAATTCCTTATGCCATGCAGCCGACAAAGCGGTATAGAGATGCTCCGGGCGGGCCGGCCTAGAAGACAACACGTTTGCGGCGAGGGAGAACAATGGTTGCGCCGGAAATAGCAGGCCGGTGATCACAAGCGGGTCTTCCTCCTCTGTGTCGATCGCAACACCAGCCATGCACGCAACAGTAGTTTCCACGGAAAAAAATTGATCGGTAGAATGGATGGTGGATTAGGGAGGTGAGGCAGACCAGCAAAGAACAATGGAGGCTGGCCGAATGGAGGTGCGATGTATGACATACGGACAAGCAGGAATGATGATCACCAGCCAGCTACCGGTGACGTGAAGGGGACGACAAGGGTGAAGGATGCCCGTTGATTCGATTAAGCCAACAGAAGTAATTCTTCAAACCGATTCCAGCGTACCAACACCTAAACCAAATCAAATCATAGATCACAACCAGACGCCGCTTCTATACACACGGGATCGCCGAGAGCCAAACGAGAACGTATGGCATCAGAGATGAACTTGGAAGAGAAGAAACGGCGGCAGTGCGAAAACCCTACCAGAGGGAATTTTTTTTACCAAATTGATAAACTACTGTTTTAATTTATAGATACATACTTTAAAAGAATCTTTATATATTTTTCTTACTCATAATTCAAATTAAAGACAAATTTTAAAATTCAACTATTCAATTTTTTTAGGACAAAGAAAGTCATGTTGTCATAGTAACATTTTATTATTTATTTTCCTTTCACAACTTTCTAGCTATTTACATTGAATTTATGCTACATTATTTGTAAAGGAAAAAAGAAGAAAAAAACGCTTGAACTTTTCACTTTGTCACGAATCGGCCACTGAGCTTTTTATCTAACCAAATAAACCACTGAACTTTTGTAATTGTACTAATTTAGCCATTAAGTATGAGTTCTGATGATTTTTCAAGTGAAAGGCTAACGCAGATTGAACGAGAAGTTCAACATAAAGTGTCTCTAAGTCTCCAATTAAAAAAACACGTTAGAAGAATACCAACGAGAAAGTCATACACGATTAGAGTAAAGAAAAACGACGTAATATTCTCTTAATGTTCGTTCATTTTTTTTAATTGAACAATTAGAAACACTTTAAGTTTAACTTTATGTTCAATCCGCATCGTTTTTAGCCTGAAACATCATCAGAAATGAAAGGCAGTGGCTAAGTAGATACAATTTTAAAAGTTTAGTGTTTTATGACTTAAATATCTACTAGTATCCTGAACTATATCAACCCAGGCGATTTAGGGTCTAAACTATGAAATGGGCGAATCGGTACTCTGAACTATCATAATATGGAAATTAAGGGCTTGGACTCACCGAACTCGGCACGTCCTATCATGTGCCATCCTTTTCGTTTCGAATTCACAGTAAATCATAACAGAACTCATACTCCCTCCAACTTAGTGGCCTTTTTGTTAAAAAATAAAAGACACGTTAAACCCCTAATTCTTATAAAAGTTAGATTATCTGAATTGAAAATTAATTTTTTTTACCATTGCTAATTTTGAGCTGACTCTTTCAAACTGAGGAGTTGGAGCTCAAAGGATCAGGGCAAAATCGGTCCAAAAGGCACCTATCAGAATTCTCCCATGAACATCTTCAATACTGCAACGAACTCGGTCGTAATTTCAAGCTAATTTCGAGCTATCTCAAGTTTCAAAAAGGTTAGTTCTCTAAAACTTTTTTTTCTTCTAGGTTTCTGAGTATAGGATAGATTCATTTTTGTACTCCAAGTAGTCTGATTATGTATTTTAAAATATCAATGGTGTAGATGAGTAAGGGGTATGTGCATTATAACATATATTATGGTGGTGTGTTGCAAAGACACCCCTTTGTGCGTTACAGAGATTTCCAATGGCATGTGGCAAGGTTAGAGACCTCTAACCTAACCATGTTCTCCATTGCTGATGTTATGAGGGATTTGGGGATGAGAGGTGAAGATGTTAAATTTGTTTATTACAAGGGTGGGTTTGGGCCTCTTAGTTCAACTTTGGAGGAACTGAAAGAGTAGGGGAATTTATTTGAGATGTTTTCTTATGTTTAGATACATGGTTCGGTGGATGTGTATGTTGAGCATAGTGATGATTGGTTAGGTAGGAATAATAAGTTGTCCACCACCAACCAAATTGTGGGGTCCACTTATGCTAATGAGGATGAGTTATTAAGTGATGGAGGGGCAGAATATGTGATTAATGATGGGGGAAGGTTAGTAAATTCATCTGTTGAAGGTCCCAACCCTACCCCTTCCACAATACTGCCCATATGTTATCCAATATTTGAGGGTCCTCAAACTAGCACAAATGATAGCAATAACTTAGATGATGGGGGAAGACTATGAAAAGCAGTGTGAGGATGAATTGGATGGTTTAGATGAGACTCTTGCTCCAAACGTTGATGAGGAGATTAGGGAAGGTATTCATATTGTTAGAGAGCACTACAGTTCTAGATCTGGTAGGAGAGACACGGCTGTAATAGAAGAAACTGATGGTGATGGGGTTGGTGAGGGTGAAAATGGTGTTGCAATAGATCAACAGCATGGTGAAAATGGTGATGAGAGTAGTGGGTCAGAGTATGATGGGGATGATGTTGGAATAGATAATTTTGATGTTGGTAGCTTCGATGAAGAAGTTGAGAAAGATGGATATGTTGATTTGAGGAAGATGGATTTGTTGAGTTGAGGAGAAGGCCAGACAGGTTTGAGAGATTTGTTGAGGGTGTTGGGAAACAACTGGATTTCAGTATTAGTCTTGTCTTTCTAGTTCACTTGCAGTTTAAGAGGATTTTGTTGAAATATGCTATTGCGGAGAATAAGGACTACATATTTAATAAAAATGGATCCAAAGAGTGGGGGTGATTTGTGTTGATGAGAATTGCAGTTGGTTAGTATATGCTGCGTTTGAGAGGCATAAAGGGAAATAATACTTTATGGTCAAAAGACTGCAGCCTAGACATAGTTGTTGCCCTGTTTTCACTGTTAGAGGCATAACTTCAAGGCAAATTTCTGAACAATACGAAGGTTACATCTATGCTTATCATGGTATTAAACCAACTTATCTGGTGAAACAAATCGAAGCCCAACTAGCAGTTGAAGTTTCTAGAAATCAATGCAAGATGGATAAGAAATTTGTGATGGATAAGTTGCTGCGCGATTTGGATCATTAGTATGCTAGGATATTTGATTATGCTAAGGCCATGAGGCTTATAATCCTGGTTCAACTGTTGACATTTAACTGGTACATATAGGGCTTGCAATTCCTCCATTTTTCAAGCGCATGTATGTATACTTGGATGCTTTAAGAAAAAGGGTTCCTTTAAGGCTGCAAAAATTTATTGGACTTGATGGGTGCTTCCTTAAGGGTGTTGTGAAGGGACAACTTTTAACTGCTGTAGGGAAGGATGCTAACAACCAGATGTACCCTATTGCCTAGGCACAAGTAGAGGTTGAGTCAATAGATTCCTGGACTTGGTTCTGTGAGTACTTGGCAAGGGATATTCAAACACAAGATGGATGGGGTTAGTTTCTAGTATCTGATCAATCAAAGATAATATTTTTAGCTCTTAACTGTTTATATTCTAGATTAATGAAAATTACAAATTTCTGAATACATTTGACACATTATTTCAAGGCTTAGAGAATGTTGTCTCAAGTGTTTTCCCGAGAGCTGAACATCATCTATGTGCATGCCACATTTACCAAAATTGGTATGCTGACTTTAGAGGGGAGAGATTGAAGGTTGCTTTCTATGTTATTGTAAAGTCTTGCAATTTAGTGCAATTGGAGAAGAGACTCTCCGAAATAGAGAAGCTTGAACCTGGAGCAAGAGCATCTTTGGAGAGGACTGATGTGAGGCAATGGTGTAAGCCATACTCCAGAAGCCAAGTCAAGTGTCACCATGTAGATAATTCAGCACAAAAGCATTCAATTTGGTGTTGATGAGAGCAAGAAGTTTGCCAATTATCTTTATGTTTGAAGCAACAAGAGAGTATGCGATGGAGAGGATGATCCAAAGGAATGATTTTCTGATGAAGTGGAGGATGGATTATGGTTCAAACTTTAGGATGATTATTGCTGACAATACTGCTTCAAGTTTCAAGTGGGAGACTCAAATGCGATGGAAAAGATGGCTTTCAAGTCTCTTATGGCAAGACAATTTAAGTTGTGAAGCTAACAAAAAAGTTTTGCACTTGTAATGAGTGGGAACTATGTGGGATTCATGCAAGCATGGAGTTGCTGCTATTATGGCAAGGAAAGAGGATCCCATACAATTATGTCAGTGAATGTTATTCTGGAGAAATGTTTAGAGCTGCTTACATGCATCCAATTCAACCTATGTCTAGTAAGAATTCTGGGAGAGAATATAAAATGGTCAAGTGATGGCACCAAAGCACAGGATTATGGCAAGGAGACCAAGGGTGGCAAGGATTAAGTAGAGGAATGAACCCAGAAAATAGATAAAGAAGTTAACAATGTTACCATCACTAATTAAATTAGGTAAGTTACAATATTGAGTTAATTAATTATCGAGTAATTTGAGGAAATTTGGATTATTGGTGGAGGATTTGGAATGTGTCGGATATGTCATTAGGTGTCCATTTGGTACTCTACATTGTGGTGTATTGGTTCTTTAAATTATTCAGGTAGATTTAAATTTTTTGAAATAAAAGTTGGACTTCATTGTAAGATTGAAAAGTTGTGGGCTTAAGTGTATTTGGGTAAGATTAATCATTTAGAAAAGTTTAATTTTATTTAGATATTAAATTGGTTAGAAGAAAAAGACAAAAAGAGGGGGAAAAATATATAAAAAAGTGAAATGAAAAAAAAAAGTTAGAAATGAAAAAGGTTCAGGCCGGCGTAGAAAGTTAGAAATGAAGTAAACTTAACGTGACTCATTTGCTAGCATGAGGTGTCATGTTAATGTTTTACTTGGTTAAATATTTAAAGCTTTTAGACATACTTTCTTCATTTCATCATCTAAATCCTGAACTTGTCCGAACCTCCAACATTGAAGCGAAGCTTCCTAGCCAAATTTTCAATTCTCAACCAATATTCAAGATACTTGTCTCAAAATGATTCTTATGAAAAGTTAATAACTCCGTTTATTTTAGATTTTATTTTAAAAAACTTATTGGTTTAGACTCAGGTTCTGAATGTTTATTGGATTGTAACTTTCTGTGAGGTTGATTAATTAAGTAACTCCGTTAATTATTATTCCTCAGCGAGTGGTAATTAAAGTTTTGGTATCAACGGAACAGAAGAGAATCAGTGGGAAATAATTTTCTGAGTTTGCACAGAGTTTGTTCCCTAGCTACTTGTGGAGTTTAAAGGTAAGAGTTTCAGCACTTCTCTCGACTTCGTATTTTTGATTATATATAATATGCATGTCAGAGGATGTTGGACTAAGCTTGGTTTGAGGGTGGGGTCCAATGATGCCAAGTTTAATTCAGGGGAATAAGCATAGGCGAGTTTGGGAGTTTCGACTTCGTTTGTCACCAAACTCGTGACGTGGCAGATTTTATCGGCGGAATCAATATATGGATTTATTCTTGGTATATCTATTCGATTTCTCGTAGTGGTAATCTTTTTGGGCGGGTTGGCTTATATTATGATTCTCTGCACCTATAAGGTGTATGACTGGTATAAATGAAATTTCTCTGTACCCAAGGGGTGTATGACGAGGATACAACAGTTGGGTTTCCGGGACCCAAGTTGGTACTAACTATTACCTCGAGGATAACCAAGCGGGGCTTGGCGAGGGCTGCCGAGGGTGACCCATGAAAGTTTTGATTGATATACTTGTTTGGATACTTGTTTTATTATGAATTCTACATTGCATATGATTGCATTTTGGATGAGCATCTGGTTAATTACCATTGTGGACATGTGTTGTGGTTTTCTTTGTATTTTTATGATTTATTTACGGGTTCTCGGTTCTTACTACATTTCTCGAAGAACTATGTTTATTCACCTTACTAAGTTCTCCTTTGAGGACTTACCCCTTATACTTCATCATTTTAGGGGAAGAACAAATTAAGTGATTCATCTTGTAGCTTGATCAGTTGTGCTTAGTTTTTGTTGAACTTTCAGGTATTGATAGTTCTATAGTGGATTATTATGATCTGGAGATTATCTTGATTTTATATACACCATGGTCATGATTAATGGTTGTACTTTATGGTCATGATTAAGTATGTATTCCAAAAGGATAGTGTGGCTCTATGTATGTAAATGACATATATGCATGATTTGGCATAGTAGAGTTTTGAATGTACATATTTCAGGATGACTCAAAACTCTTTAAATGTTCTATGCATGGTTTGGTGTGTTTGTTTGGGAGTACGTTAAGTTCAGAATGCTATAAACACCTAAAAGTCATGGTTTTGGTTTTGTATATCTTTTGACAAGAGTTGTGGGTTTTCTAATTTACTTAATGTCATGAGATAGGTTACTTATGTGATATTTTGTTTTCCAAGCTTCCTTTATAAGTGAGTTTGAAGGTATCCGTCATTATATTTTGTTCATATCAAGTTGGGCCACTTGGTCAACTCACGAGTATTCTTGGCCGACCTTCAAAGTTTGCTAATGCTCCTGGGCAAAGTTTGACCCACCTTGTTGAAGACAGTGTGTATGGTTAGAGGTTTTGAATAGATTATGATATTGATTTATGTTATTAACAAAAATGATTAGTTTAATAGGTGTTCTGAGGGTGACAGTTATTGGTACTAGAGCACGGTTATGTGCAAAGGATCAGTATCTGATTATGAGTCAGTGATAAGAGTTTTCTTCTATGCCATGATTTTGATAATGGTTGCATAATGGCATATAGTTGCATGCATGCATTTACATAACAGAGCCTATTTATTTGGAATACTGCTGCTAGCATAAGCACTTAACCATTATTATATGCATTAATCATGGTGTTTCAGGATATGGTTTCTACTAGAAGAAGGGCACACGTAATCGAAAATGACCCCGAAAGGCAGGAGAGGGGACAAAGTGAAGAGAGAAGAAATGTTCAAAACCCAGATTCTGATGTTCGGGAAGAAGTGCCTCAGGCAGTGGGGCAAGAGTTACAACTAGGTGTAATGGAACTTCTTCAACAAATCAATCTTAATTTGATGAGACTTTTTCCAGAAGTACCACTGATACAATAGAGACAACAACATGATTAGGGACCCTGAGTTGAGGGTTCACATCACAGAGGTAAGAGTGGAGAAAGTGGTACTAGACATACTGGTTTTATATCTGATCGATCCTACGTGAATGATATGGTGACAATGGATGATGAGGATGACACAGAACATGAAGGGAGAAGAGGAATAGAACAAGAAATAAGAAGAAACAGGAATAAAGAGGAAGAAGAGTTTGACAGACTTCATCGACAAAGGCGAGAGCATAGGGAAAAACATGATGATATGAGATTATTAGAGAGATTTAAAGGTTTGCGACCTCTAAATTTTGATGGTAGAGGAGGGCCATAAGCTGTAGAAGAGTGGTTCAACAACATGGAGGAATTATATGTGAGATTGAGTTTATCATTAGTAAAAAAGACATCTTTTGCCACATACAACTTAGGAGGTCGAGCTGGAGTGTGGTGGAGAAATGTTAGAAGTCAACATTGAGCTGAGAGACTTTGAAGGAGACAACCTGAAGGAGGCATAACATGGGATGAGTTTACACATCTGTTTCAAGAGTAGTATATTGGTGATGTTGTTAGAGAGTTGCGACAGGCTTAGTTTGATGTATTAGTACAGGGTGGTATGACTGTGTTGGACTATGAGCAATAGTTCAACAAGTTAGTGTGTTATGTTCCTCAATATCATGGTATGGAAGAACAAAAGGCTAAGATATTTATGAGAGGTCTATGACCAGATATCTGAAGAGCTTTCAGACCACTGGGTATCTCTACCTACAATGAAGCTTTCCAGAAGGTGTTATTGATGGAACAAGAGGAGGATGAGAGTCAGTTTTTACCAAGTAAACCAGGTGACTACAAACAAAATGACATTTACTGACACACATTTTTATTGACACACACTAAAGTGTTAAGATAATTCGGTATATACTCACACTTTCGTGTGTCAAGAAAACTTTTGTAGTTATTTTGGCACATTATATGGTGTGTCGATATTTATCTTTTCTTTTCTAACACAAAAATGGGTATCAATCTGTCAAGAAATAAATACTTTATAATTTGTTGACACATAATTGATTTTTGTGTGTGAGCATATGTATTATTATAAAAAATAAAAAATAAATGTCTGTCAAGAAAGTTTGCAAGCTACTCGTATTTACAACCAAAATCCTAACCCTGACTCGATCTCCTGTAGTCTGCTCTCATCTACCCCATCGTCTTCAGCTTGATCTTGTGCAAATCTGCTTCGCATCGCTTCAATCTGTTGTGCTTCGCTTCTCACCTAACCTCTAATCTTAGGTAAATTTATAAACCCCAAATCATTTTTCTTTGATTTCTCATTCGACCACTCTCTCAGTCAATGACTCGATAAAAAAATTCAGTTAGAGCTACTCTCGACGATGTCAAGCAACCTCTTGTCAACGATTGCAAGCCCATGCTGAAAAAGCTCAGGTAATTTACTCATCATCCATTCTTCTTTAGAACCAATCAGTGATATATCATCTGAAAATCGAAACCGTCTGACGACTTCATCTAGCTGACCAGTTCCGGCCGTTTCCCGGAAGAGCGTGTTTGCGATATTCCTAAACATCCTCGGGCTTGGCCACCTCCACAATGACGGTACATCGTCTATCAGTGAAAGCCCCTATTTGAGCTCGCGCTCTCCAATTTTTCTGATCGGAGATATTCATCCATCTTGCTCTTGTGGCTTTAGGTAATGCAACTCACATCCACACTTATTTCAGTTCGTATTGGTTTCTTTCGAGGAATTAGAGTTAAGATCTCTTTGCATCCTTATTTCAGGTATCGCTTTCTTAGATAGATCTAGACCTATGATTTACTAAACAAGGATCCGAATGGAGATCCATTTTCCCGATGCCATTTTTTATCCTTGATGAGTTATGTCGGTTGTCTGGGGCTACGCCATATTTGATTTTGATGTTGTTGATATTTTGTATGTGTTGAAATTTGACCTCCCATCTTAGAAGATGATGGATTCGAGGTGTGAGTTTGATTTTACTTAAGTTATTGATTTCATGAATTTGAAGGCCTGTAAATACAATGTAAGACTTCATTACAATTTTTTTTAAGGAACCTGAAGTGTGAGACTATTTTTCTACTAAAACTTTATAGCCACTAGGATTTTTAACTTTCACTTGGCAATATAATCGTTAATCTAGAAGCAGTTTCATGTTCATAATGTCTAATAGTTGAAATATATGAACCATAATTTCTGCTCAAGTTTTGGTACTGTACACTTGCATTTTGTTGGATGGTTCCTTGTACAGTTGAACAAAAAGAGAAAAGGAAGAAAAGAAACAAGTATGGAGTAACAAAGATCTAAGAGTTCCTTAGAGGATCATACTTCATTAACACTAATACAGATTACATTTATTTACTACATACAAAAATATTTTGATTGTTGTTGGTTATGTAGTTCTGATGATGGATTTATGAACAATGCGAATTGTTCTTAATCTAGTTACATGCCTACCAAAACAAAATTGCAGTCTTTTTTAAATTAACCATAGCTTATGGACTGAAGGTCTTAGTGTTTGTTGATTTATATTTTCTCTACTAAATATATTTAAAAATTGTATGCTATATATTTCCTCTACTGGATACAAACATGTTCTTTCCTTTGAAGCTTGATATTTGCACGTATGTTCTCATTCCTTATAAATGATCTTCGTTGTGTTCTTTAACATTGTACGGCTACTATCAAATTGGAGTTACTTCCATTGACTGATGGCATTATCACCCTCAACAATTACCAATAGAAGTGAAAGAGAGGTATATCTTTGCTGCTAGTTCCATTTGCGCTTTTAATTCTATTTTACTTGTAATGTTGAACATTGTTTGGGTCTAGTATTAAGAACTTTCCAGATAATCCTTGTGGGCTATGATGAAAATTTAACAAGTGAAAATAGGCTCTCAATAAAAGAAAATCCACCCCACCATTAAACCTATTAACCAGGACCAGATTTGTCACCCCACCATTAGTATTGATGTGCAAAATGTAAAATTAATGCGCTCTAAGCCTATGACATCCCACTTTCCTCTCCTACAGTCCTATCATTTTCTACCTCTAGCACTTTTGAGATCATGTATTCATTTCTTATTGTTTAAAAGTTTTGTTAAAATGCATGGTGGTTGAAGTGTTAGATCTTGAACTTTTAGAGAGCTGAAAGTAGGATAAAGTAGAGATATAGGGACTATATAGCTAGTCCCTTTTGAGGTATACTTGACTTTTGGATGCATGAACTACTCTAGCATTCAATGAGTTATTGTATTTGTTAGTGACTCTCCATATTTTTTATTACACCAATGAGAAATTACCATTTCTCTCCATATTTTTTCTATTTCTTGACTTTCTTTTTTGTAATGAATGTTTGGGTTTTTTGTATTTTCCCCTTGTCTCTTACTTGTTTGGACCTTACTAAACATGACTTGTGACTTGCAACTTTTAGATTGTGGGTATAATCTAACAATGGGTTTACTCGAGGTGTTGGAAGAGTTTTGTTTGGAAATCCTTGTCAAGTTCACCTTGAGTACATGACTTGTAACCATATTAAACAGCTAGGATCTGTTTGTATTTTCCCCTATGCTATTTCTTCAGAATCCTTCTTCATGGCTTTAGTGGTTTGGTTTTTTAAATAAATTTAACATAAATGTTTATGCTTCATGCATCTGTTCTTTCAATAAAAATAACACACGCATTAGACTCATCTTTTCTTCCAATAAAAACATCACAGGCATTAGACTATCTTGTAAGCACAACTTAGACATAGTTCAATTTATTGGCTACTGTGTTTAATGCTGTTGTTTGCTTCTGATTGATGAGACACTAATTTCATCTCAGTCAACTGCATTCAGCTGGTGGTTTAGGCCATGGATTGGCCCATGCCGTGTTCTTTTGCCTCAGTCTCTTAACACCAGCATTTGGTCCAGCAACCCTTTTTGTCGAAAGGTGTTCACGAATGCCCTATTTCCTTGTTTTGGGTAAGCAAACTTATATGTTTAGTTTTTTTTCATGTACTTAACTTCTCAACCATCATATGTATACATATTTCCCTTTAGGTTTGTCATCTTTAGGAAAAAAAGCTGGAAGGGAGGTTTCTGGGTCTTTTTTATTTCTGTTGTCATGGACAATACTTAAGAAACTGTTGATGACTGATTCAGACTGGAGGTTTATATCCCTGTAATGTATGGGTCGACATGTTGCAGCATTCATTTCTTTGCCATTTGTTAAAATCTACACATTCTCCATGGTCATCTCATTCAATGGATATGCTGAAGGGAATCCATTGGACCAAATTTTTGTTCCATCAGTTCATCTTGTAGCTGGAGTACTGGTAAGTTTCTTTCCCTTGCTTTATGTTATTGATTATGTGGTGGTTCTCCACTTAAGGAATTTTCTTCTCTTTCCAATAACAGAGTGCATTCTGAATCTAATCTGTCAAATAACTTATTTGTTCCTTGATTGGGAGAATAAAATATCCTTTACTCAAAATATCTTGGTAAATTTGGTGCTTTTTGCAACGTTTAAAAGCATTTTTTTTGCTTAACATGTTACCAAATTCTCTGTTGCTAGAATATGGGAATGTCAAGTTTGAATTGCTAGTTTGAACATTGTCAATTACCAGGTTAGGAATCTCTCATTATCACTTAAATGACCCTTTGCTTTTTGTTGGGTTTTGACAAACATCTTAGTAATTGTGAAAAGGAACAAAGATAGGGCCAGAATACGGGCAAGCTGTCAAATTGTGGGGCTGTTTTGGATTTTTTGTTCTTCAAAAGATTATTGCAAATTTCTTATAAAGGAAATATTTTAACAATCACTTTTACATTGTCACCCCCAATTTTCTTTTTCTTATGTTAGTGAATAATTCAATTATTTAACTAATTCTCTATTTTATTATTTCACTATTATAATTTCAGGTTGGTAATCAAGACTCTCCTTCAAATCATAGATATTCAGTTGGAAGTCATCACATGGGAGGAGATGCAAATTAGTGAGATATAGTAGTAGTTTAGAACTTGTTTAATTACTATGAAATATTTAGTTTGTCTAGTAACTTTGAAAGTAGATATTTTTAATGAATATTAAAGATTATTGTAAATTTTATTTCTATTAATGAAGTAGTGTTTGATATTGCAAAACAATTACTAGCTCTAATGTTATTAATTATTACTACAAATCATTCCATCTAAATCAAAGTATCAATAAAATCATTAATGAAAGGGAGCCCAAAAACCCGTGCCTAGTCTTTCTTGACACACACAAGTCTTTCTTGACACACAAATAGTAAGGTTGTACTGCCCATTATTGACAAACGAGTGTGTGTCAGTAAAACCCAATAGATTTTTACTGACACACAAACGTGTGTCAAGAATGCCCAAAAACTTTTGCCGACACACATAAAAAAGTGTTAGGAATACCTTTCCCGACACCATTTTTGCCGACACTTGTTTTGTGTCAGCAATGTTTGCTGGGGTCTTTCTTGACACTTTTTCAACCTTTCCTGACACATGTTATTTGTCAGCAAATGTTGTTTTGTTTGTAGTGACCCTTAGCCATTTGAGCAACATTGGAGGACCTATGACAAGGGCTAGGGCCAAGAAACCCAAAGAAGCATTAAACCTTCTCATGAAGACTATGGCTCAAAGGAAGGAGCAAGAAGATGAAGTTCAAGGCTTTGCAAGGAAGGCTCAAGCAAGTGAACTCCAAGTGGTGTTGGAAGATCAACTCTTGGAGGAGAAGGTATGTGATGTGGACATCACCAAGGAAAACACGCACACCCGAGATGAAGATCAAGTTCAAAAGTCCAAGGCTCCCAATCCATTTCAAGGCCTTGGTGAACCTATGACAAGGTCCCGATTCAAGAAAAAACAAGAAGTTTTCAATGCCTTCATGAGACTCATGGCACAAGGAGAAGAGCAAGAGCAAGATCAAGGAAGAGCTCTACAACTTCAACACATGGGCATTCACTTGGAAGAAGCAAGATCAAGCTTCAATGGAGGTCTAAATGTGAGTATCCTT
>JBBYHH010717915.1:0-17444 GCA_038382905.1 Daphne laureola
GATGTGGCACTGGTGTGGGAGGAGGGTGGAGGCAGCACCGTCGGGAGGAGTTAGCTATGTATGGTTGGGGATAGGGATGAAAGTGCACAGTAATAAAAGTTTTGGGGTATATGGTTGATTTAATGAATGAAGTGGAGTTTAGTAGTAATTTAGAAAAATTGTTGAAATCAGAGTTTAGTCATAACCTCAGTTATGCGAACAGAGCCTTGGTCTTCTGTCTTACGGTACCGAAGGCTGCCGTAAGCTGCTCCCTCCTCGGTCTCATCAGTCGTCGATCCAATCAGTGGGAACAAAACAAGCAAGAAGAAAGTTGTCGCAAGTGGTTCCAGAAGAACACGAGGAGGAGGATAGCTTCTCTTCACCCACTTCGGATTCGACATGTTCGCGAAGCGTTTGCTTCAAAAAGCAGTTCACCATTCTCAAGTATTGTGGATTTTACAGAACGATCTTCTAAATTGCTCCCTTTAGTTTCTGTCTTTAACCTTTCTCCATTTCAGCAGCACAATTCAAAGGATGGGAGTTTGAAACCCGAAGACTTGGATGTGAGGGTTGATGTCCACTATGGAATTCCTTCTACAGCGTCACTCCTTGCTTTTGACTTCTTTCAACGACTTCTGGCTGTTGCAACTCTGTGAGTTAGAATCCTCAAATCTGTGTTAAGGAAAACAGAAGCTCTTTATATACTGAATTGGATCTTTGCGTTTCCAGAGATGGGAGGATCAAAGTTGTTGCTGGTGATAATATTGAAGGGATATTCATATCACCAAAGCAATTACCTTACAAGTATTTGGAAGTGAGTAATTCGGTGTCAGTTATGTTGGTTGAGTTCATACTAACTTCCAGGAATTATAGTTTAATGAACTCGATTGGATAGTATTCAGTACTATGTAAGAGATCCAACCCTCCCATCTCCATACTGATGCTTACTTGTTCATGGCAGTTCATTCAAAACCAAGGCTTTCTGATAGGCATAACAAACGATAATGACATTCAGGTAGTTGTTTTTCTCAATTGATATACGACATTACCATTTTCAAAGCTTGACATAAGTTTTCATTTTGATAGGTATGGGATCTGGAAGAGAGAATCCAAGTGTGCTCTTTCTCATGGGGATCAAATATTACTGCTTTCTCCATAGTCACTGGCTCTAAATTCATGTATGCTACTAGTAGAACACTTTACTCTGGAATAATTTTCCAAATTGCCAATACACGGAAAACTGTTAGTTTATTTTCCCCCTTCATTGTGAACATTGAATATCTTGGTTTGATTTGATTTTTTTTTTTTTTTACTTCTTCTCTTCTTTGCAGGTATATTGGAGATGAGCATGCCAGTGTATCAGTGGTCAAATATGAGCCAGAGAAGAGGGAGCTTGTGCAGGCTCCATACAAACTATCACCGAGTTATTTAGCTGGTACACTTTAGTTTCCTACTTTTGGTTCTCACTTAATGATTTGTGGGATGAAAATTATTATGTAGCTTGTCAGAGTCTGTCTGTATTCTTACTAGTTATGTTTTAAAGTCTGTATATTTACTTACTCTTCTATTGCAATCATCATTCCTTAAGGAACTCCTCTGTATGGAGATACCTGTATTAAAATAAATAAACTAGAGCTGGGATTGCATAAAGCTCAAAATATTATTTTCCTTATGATGGGTATGTTTAATTAGTAAAAAAATGTTGAATCAGTTGAACTGATTCTTATAAGTCATGATGATGGAAGTCAATGGAAAATGTAATGTTAGGGATTATATTTGGCAATCTGACAATATGCACTGCCACATCATGGACTTTATGCATCCGTTTCTCTTTCTGAGTTTTATCAATCTGAAATTCTGGTCATTTGCTACTTTAGTACTTTATTATCTAATTCATGTGACTATTTCATGCACAGGGAAAACTGGGTTAATGATTCCTGAGGATCAGCCTGTTGTTGGAATTCTTCCTCAACCCTGTTCTTCCAGATGTAGGCAAGATGCTACTGTTAGAAGTGTCATAATACATTGTTCATCTATTAACTGAGACCCAACGGTCACTTTCAAGTTCTTTTCTGTCCATTTTGTTCTTTTCAATTTTATAATCATATAAAGTATATTTGCAATCCCTTATTGCGAGTATGTTCTATTTCAGACAACTGCATCTTTTTCAAGTGTAAGATGTAAGTTATTGTTCTAATTTATGAATTGAAAACCATTGCCCACCATTCTCAAGTGGTTTGTTTTACGTTGGAGAATAACAATGATGTGCCATACACCCATGTTTTTGGGACATAATAGTCTCTTAATGGATATGTAACCTTCCTGACCATTCAAGAAAAGAAAGATTGTGATATGAACCATATGGTTGCAATCTTGAGAGTGGCACATTATTGCTTTCTTTCCTTTTTGAAGACAAACAAAAACGAGAACAAAGAAACAAACATCACTTTGCCTTACCACTTCTAGAATGATAGATTTCTTCCTTATGGTCCACAAAGATGAAATTTAGCTTGATCATGGCAGAACATGAGTAATGAAAAATATGTTCTATTTAGTGGTGAGAGAAGCCTTGGGTTCATATATGAAAAATACTTATGTTCTATCCACTATCACATTACATCTTTTCATGTTGTTTAACTAATGAGTTTGTAACTTGACAGTTTTACCCTGTAACCGTTTTAGCCTAGATGACAAACAGGCTGCATATGCAGGATTATTAAAATTAGATTTTCATTTGCAGATTTCTAATTGCATATGAGAATGGGTTGATTATTCTCTGGGATGCCTTTGAAGCTCAGATAGGGTTTGTTGGAGGCAGCAAGGATCTCCAGTTAAAAGACACAATAGATATTTGTCTTCCAGAAGTTGATAAATCTTGCCATTATCCTTTTGAGAAAGAGATAAGTGCTTTCTGTTGGGCATCTCATGATGGATCAATTCTTGCAGTAGGATACGTAGATGGTGATATCTTGTTTTGGAGAACATCAACATTAACCTCTTCTAAAGCTCTGCCAACTGGTGAAAACCACAAAATTGTGAAGCTGCAATTGTCTCCTGCTGAGAGGAGACTTCCTGTTATTGTCTTGCATTGGTGTAGCCATGATTCCTCGTATAAGGGTTCTAATGGTAGACTTTTTGTCTATGGTGGTGATGAAATAGGATCAGAAGAAGTTCTAACAGTGAGTTTCTACTTTTTCTGTTGCATATTATTCTGTATGGAATTTGTGTTCATGTATTTGTTGTCAGATACTGTTATTCAATAAAGGTCGTGAGTAGTTTACAAACAAACAAATCCATGTTCGTAAGAGTAGTAACAAGGCTTAGAGTGCTGCTGTCTGCAGTGGTGCATATGGTGCATTTATTGAAACTAATTTGAAACACTTTCTAGAGCAGATCTGTCAAAGAACTGTGCCACACTGCACATATCTTCTGAGTGATATAAAACTTTGTTTATATCTGCATATCTGTGTGTATATGCATATGGCATCTTATTTGGCCCCGGCATTGTGTGCTGTTATGAAGGGAAATACGGCTGGTAACAATATTTTTATTTCCAATATTTATGGTTTATGGTTTTGGACACCATTTTTTTTTTATGATTCTGGGAAGGCAGATTCTAGTAATTGAATAATACAGAAATGTCATATTTACTTTATTATTTCTATCCACAGATGTTTGCGTTTTCTCCATTTCTTTTAAATGGTGTAAAATTGTGAATTTGCTTTTATTAATATGTGTATGTGTTGATCATATTTGATAGCCAATTTTGAAGTGGTTATAAGAATCTGTTTAGAATAGAAAATAGTAAGTATTGGATCATTGGTTGGGAATAAACAGCAAACCAAGAAAATGTCACTCAATGAACTGATTGATATAAAGTGACTAAGTCTTAATCCCATTTTGATGGTTTGTACCTGAATCTTGCATCTCCAGTCAGCCCGTATGGAGTTTGTTCATCTGGAAGCTCTAATAGAGCAAAGCCTTTCTTCAACTACACTTACTCCAGTAATCTCGATCCAACTGACCTTCTATACTATTGTACTCCTTTCGTCCTAAAAAAATACATAGATTTGTTTTTGTTGTTTCACAATATTTAATCTATGATTTCTTTTTCCATGAGTGTTTAGGCAGGTTAAGTTAAATAATTTTTATCCATATCATAATTTGAAGTATAAATTTACTAAATACATTTTTTATGATTTTTTTTTTACTATTTATCTTTGTAAATATTTGTGTCAAATACTGAACCTTGAAACATGAAAGTCAAATGTATGTATTAATGGAGTACGGAGGGAGTATAACTTTATGTACGAATGCATTTCCAAGTCTTTTTTGTATTTGGCAAAACCATAGAACACAATCTTGTTGTATCTTGTATTTGTTCAACTAGCTCATTGCTTTTAATCTCACTTCCAACTTTATTCTCTAGTATATGTTTCTTCAACGGTCAAAATGTTTGCATCTTGCCTACATTTTTAGCTTTCAGATTCTCTTCATTTCTCAAGTTTTTGTCCCATTATTCTGAGAAAAGATATCCTCTCATTAAGGACAGTTAGGCCAAGAGCTTTCTTGTTTGACATAATTTGATATCTCTATCCTGTTGCTTCTAGGTTTTGAGCCTTGAATGGTCATCTGGGATGGAGACACTGAGTTGTACTGGGCGAGTTGACTTGGCGCTCAGTGGCGCTTATGCTGACAGTATTCTGTTTCCAAGTGCTTCCTTAAAAGGAGAGAATGATAAACCTGATCTTTTTGTGTTGACAAATCCTGGAAAACTCTATCTTTTTGATGATGCAAGCTTGTCTACTATGTTGTCTCAGAAAGAGAGAAAACCGTCCATCCCTCCTATGGAATTTCCCATGTTAATACCTGCAGCTCACCCATCAATGACGGTGGCGCGGGTCAATGTATTACCTGTGGATGGAGTCGCACAGAAAGGTCTGTTAGAGGTATTGCATGTCTGCTGGGTATGAAATGATTGAGTACCTGATTTCTTTGAAGCCTTAATTTATTGTGCTACTGTTGTCAACTCAGGTGTTATCAGTTTTAAGGCTTGGTTCAATGGCCACTCTGCCTAATGGCACAAAGTGGCCCTTGAGTGGTGGAGTGCCCAGTCAACTGTGCAGCAATAAAAATAAAAGTATCAACAGGGTGTACGTTGCAGGTTATGACGATGGGTCTCTTAGGATATGGGATGCCTCATTTCCGGTTTTCAGTCTTATCTGCATCATAGAGGTAGAGGTGGGCCTATCATTTTTAGTGAAATGCGTAATATTAATCATGATCACCATCTACACTTTGTCCATTGACATGGAGTTCAAAGTTTCAATTTAGAGTTAGATAACAATGTAACTTCATGCAAAATCAAGTTCCCAATGTTTTACGCTAGATGTAGTTTCCGTTATAACCCTCTTAGGGAGTAATAAGATGAAACCCCAACATTCTAGGTTTCTCTCATTTCCATGGAAAAATACTATGACAGGATGATGAGTCAAGATAGTTACTGTAGTCAAGTTCCATGACAAGGCTCATCTTGTGCAACCAACATATGAGAATGCAGGATATAGTAAAAGGCATTATGTTGTTCCTTAATTTCCTATAATTGCATGATGCAGGATTTAAATATTGGTGATTCAAATGCTGCGGTATCAGTGGTGAACTTTTGTTGCCTCACTTCAACATTGGCAGTTGGCAACAAATCAGGCCTGGTCAGACCTGTTTAATCAATATGAATATTGTTTCCTCTTCCAAAAAAATTCAGATTGTGAAGGCTAGTTTTTGTAGGTTTTTGTCTATCATCTCAATGGTGCTCGAGATGAGACTAGCTACCAGTATGTCACTGCATCTCATTCTGAAGGTAACTTATAGACACCATCCACTATTGGTTTCCTCTGCATTTTCTTTTATAAGCACCTATTTTTTACTTAAAAAGTCCAAAGGAATGATAGACAAGGAATGACAGAAGAGAAATCAGATAACTAGAGAAGGGAAATTCGAATTATTGAGACAAATTAGAACACTGGAAAATATATAGGGTGTGTTCTTTACAGAACTAATTCTCAAAATAGTTCGAAGATTTAAAAAATGGAGGGAAAAGTATATGACAAATGTAGAAATAAAAGAATGGAGGGAAAGTTTATATTTCAAAATTTCTGGAAACTCAGTGCTCAGCTTACACTGATGTTTAGTTTGTTAGCATCTCTATCGTTATAATTAGCATCTGGTAATTCTTATATGATTGCTTCGTGATCTCACTATGTAGCTTTTTGGTGGTCTTAGATTCCTCCTGCCAATAGGTGCTCGAGCATAAGAAATCCTCTATATTAAGCACTCTTGTAGTTTCGTTATGACTTCTATATCTGCTTGAAACTGGGTCCTTTGTTTTATTTTCTTTGTGTCTATGGCTTCAATGTGATCAAACATACTTCTGTCTGTGTCTGTTTCCAATTTTTTCTTTACCTATGTCATTTAACTTGTTTTGCAGTCCGTAACTGGCCTAAAGGTAAAGTGCCTCATTGTAAAGGTATTTTTGCACTTTTGACCTCACCAATTCAAGCCCTAGAGTTTGGGAAGTCGGGTGCATGGCTTGCTATTGGATTCAGATGTGGCCGTGTACGTGAGACCTTAACTCCTCATTGTATATGATTCTCAGAATGTGTTTTAACAAATTTGGGTTTTTGCTCTATATTAAAAATTCTTACATCTGCGATATTCTTAATTTTTCTGCCTACAGATTGCAATGATTGATGTCAAATCATCATCAGTATTATTCTTAACGGATTCAACATCTGGATCTGGCTCTCCTTTAGTTTCATTGTGTTGGATTGAGCTTGAAAGTGTTGCTCTTGACCTTGTGAAAGAGTCAAAACATTCAGAAGCGGAGGTTTCAGTTGATAACAGGGAAGAACTTATACTCATTTTGACCAAGGATGCAAAAATCATCACATTTGATGCCTGTACTGGTCAGCTGGTGCATCCTGATCCCTGGCACTTGAAAAATGAAGAAACTGCAGTCTCTATGTACATTGCAGGCAAGCTTAGTGTTTTTTTAACAATATCTGTTTGACATCCTAAAAAGATTAAGCTTATAGCTATGTAAACTCCAGTTAGCAGTGTATCTGTATCTGGATTAACCGATGAGAAGCAGCCACAAGAGTCCAGCCAGAATACTAGTGATCTGAGGCCAGACCCCCAGTCAGTTGGAAGTACTTTGCAGGAGACTGAAAACATTGCATCCTTAGAATCTGTGTCTTCTGGATGTCAAACTGTGGATGCACTCGTTTTACTATGTTGCGAGAGAACATTGCGCTTGCACTCACTGAAGTCAGTGATAAAGGTGCCATTAATCACCTTGTCTATTTTTGTCTCTGATAGGAACATGTCTCGCCCTGATAGTGAAGGTTTTGATTTCTATTAGGGGAACAGAAGATCAATTCAGAAAGTAAAGTTCGCAAAACCTTGCTGTTGGATGGCAACACTAATGAAAGACGGGTTCATTTGTGGAATTGTATTGTTGTTTCAGACTGGGGATGTTGAAATCAGGTAAGGCAATGGAAATTTCCTCCACTCACGCATCTTTCACCCTATTTTAGAAAACATGATTACTATCTTATTGATGCTTTCTATTCCCTGCATCATGGAGAAGAGCTTTTGTGAAAGAATGTATGCTACAGAATTTGTGTGTCAGCAAAGAATGTTAATCTTTAACTAACTTTGTAAAATATTTGAGCATTTAATGGCATAGACTTCTGTTATTCAATTAAAGACTCTTGGTATTCAACTCGAATTGGTCAAGGGCTACAAGCTTTCCTTTTTTTTTTCAGTTATGCCCCCCTTTTATTTAGGTTGATAAGCTGGATGTGCAATGTGATACTCATATAAAGATGGCATAAAGTCTTTTTGTTGATCTACTTCATATAAAGATGGCATAATTGAACAAAAAGAAAGATTAAGCCAATTTTGTTTTATGGTACATATGATGAGTTGTTAAGGGAGGAGGAGAAGAGTCTAACCTTTTACTATTCCTCAAGTAACAACTTTAAATGCTTTTACCACTAGGCCAGCGTCAATTGGTTAATTGATTTAAAGTGCATAATTGAGCTCTTTTGTACCTTTACTCCGTTTCTTTTGGTTATTTCAACCAACAGCAGTCTCTCTGAGCTATGATTTCCTGCCCTTATGCATGTGCAGATCTTTCCCAGATTTGGATTTGGTTAAAGAAAGCACTCTAATGTCAATGCTTAGGTGGAATTTTAAGCCAAACATGGAGCGGACTGCTAGTTCGGATGATAGTGCATGTATCACACTGGTATTTTGTTGTTTCTGAGTAATGATTTCTTAGTATATAATCTTCATCACATATTTTGTGATAGTACTGAAGAAACAGGCACAAGCAAAACTTATTGCTATTGCGTTAACATATTTTGCGCCAATAGTTCTTCTGATCATACCTGTCTAATGTGAGTGTTTGCAGGAGAATGGACATGAAGTAGCCTTTATTTCAACGTTAGCTGGTGAAAATAGTTTCAGGTATGTGTCATCTTTTCCTTTTTCATTCAATGCCATGAACATAGTAATTACGTGGAGAATTCCATTGTTTAGTTCTCAAAAAGTAGTTCCAATGTAATGATGCTGAAATTTGTAGGATTCCAGAGTCTTTGCCCTCTCTTCATGATAGAGTTCTTGCAGCTGCTGCTACTGCTGCCTTCAGTGTTTCTTCATATCAGAAGAGAAAGAAAGTCTGTACATATTCTCTTTGCAACAGTTTCTTGATTTGTCTGTTTAGTTGTAGCGCCTATAATTTAGTGTGTTGTTGCAGGAGGGAGCAGGCATCTTTGGGGGTATTATCAAAGGCCACAAAGGGGAAAAGGTTGATGTCACTGTTATACCTGAGTCCAGTCGCTTAGAGGATATATTTTCGAACTCTCTTTACTCAGATGTCCCCACAGCTATTGGAAGTACCAATAATGAAGCAGAGTTAGATATAGGTACTGCTTATCAGTCTCCGAATTCAATTTTATCTTGGTTTTTGCAATTGTTATTTTTATCTGATCTGACTGCACACTTTTCTGTTGCCCTAGATGACATTGAAATTGATGATGCCCCTCTTGTTCCCAGTTCATCCCATGAAGTTGTTGACAAAATGGGAGGTAAGTCTAGTTTCCTGCCTTTTGCTTATTTCAGCTTGTGGAAGTTCATCAATAGAATTTTTTTTTAAAAATTTCTTCCCCACAGAGAGAGAAAAATTACTAGGCGTGCAGGATGGTGCAATACCTAAGCGAAGAACAGTTGAAGAGATTCGAGCTAAATACGGAAAAGCAGAGGTAAACTTTTAGCATGCCTGTTTTCATCTCCCATTTTTCAAGGTAATGCTCCTTGGGTGGATCTTAACACCTGATCTTGCAGGATGCTGCATCTGCTGCTGGACTGGCAAGGAATAAACTCATGGAAAGGCAGGAAAAACTTGAGGTGCAAACCTTGTACTAGTTGTCATTTTAATCATGGTAGTAGCTGTCACCATTAACAGTCTCATTCATAGATAGTAGTATTAATATTCTCAGAAATGTCCAGTCTGCGAAAGTGCTCATGTTTTATATTTTTGTTCTTCGGTTAAAGTTTGGATGTTAGAACATAGAAGTGTTTTCTCCTAAGTAAGCTTGTTTTGTTCAATCTTACTAGAGGATGAGCAGGCGCACTGAGGAATTGCAAAGTGGAGCAGAAGACTTCGCTTCTTTAGCAAATGAGCTAGTGAAGACCATGGAGAGACGGAAGTGGTGGCACATATGAAGTAAGTAACTAACAGTCACACTTCCATGATTATGGATGTTGAGGTCCAAGCTTTTAGGTGGCCATTTGAGTGTCCATTTTTTGTCGAGATAATTTGTCATGCCATTTGGTCTTCCAACTGAAAATGGCCGATTTAATGGTAATACTGGGTAGCATCACCAGGATTGAGATGATGTGTTTAATGTGTGTTTGTGTAAATTATTTTGCATGAGCAGTCTTCTGATTGTTAGAAGGTTCTCCTATTGCTGTAAATGTAGAAAAGTTGAATGGAGTTGCACAGCACAGACATATAACATATTGGTTATCATAGCAGATGGTACTTGAGCTAATTTCACCGCTGAATCCAGCACGAGATTTTCAGGTGATAACTTCCAAGGCTTAAGTTTTGAGTTTTAAGCAACAACAAAACGCAAAGTCATGTCCATCTGATTGAATAATAGGAGATGCTGTAAAAAAACCAATGAATGGAAACGGGCAGGCAATGCATGAATAGGAAAATCACTAACCTGCTTTCTGGTTGAATAATAATAATAATATGTATAAATGTGTTCAACGTTTTTCAGATGAAATGAAAGTAAAAGTAAAACTCCGTCCATTCCATTTCCATGCGACAATTAGTCAAAATCCACTCGGAAGGAAGACGCATTTTCCCTCATTCATACTTTTCTACTGAATTCACCTTCAGATTAAATAAACTCCGACTAATCCTTCAAAGTTTATCTAAAATAAATAAGTGTCAAGATAAAAATTATATATACGGCCTATTCTTTCACGTGTATAGACCAATATTATGCACTACTTCAGTGCACAATAAATCACAAGAGGTTTTTTTTTTTTTTTTTTTAACTGAAACAAATCACAAGTTAAACGGTATGGTAATCACCTTTACCAATTTCATTACATTTAATATTATTTGACGTTAATTTAAATTACAGCTTTTCCTACATGAATTAAACGAGGTTTACATAGCCCGTATTTTGCGGCGGGGACAATTATTTTACATTTCACAAAATACAGGGAGGATTACAATTTTTAAGGGAATTTATCTATAAATTATACCATATATGCATACTATTAAGGAAAAGGGGTTCCATGGACCCCCTTTAATACATGTAGGTTCGCTTTTGGTTGGGGTGACCCGCCCTGTTGAGCTAACAGTCTTGTGTTGGTGCCTTCTTCTGAGACTTTGGTGGGGGTCCCTGTCATAAAGAGTGCATGTTGGTGGTTTCTGAGCTTCGATCCATCCTTGTGCAACCCACCCTTATGCCAGTTACATTCTCTTTTGGCAGTGGTCGTGCGAATGTCCCAGTCCCTACAAATGCTAAGCGTCGTGCTCTAAAAAATGGTGGGAAGCGGGGAAGGCCGAGAGGCTGTGGTACTGGGACGACTTCTGGGAGAAAGAGGGCGAGAATTGACCATATCATCAAGGAGCCGGAGGAGCTAGAAGATGGCACGGTAGGGATAAGCAGTGATGGCTCTCCCTGGCTGGAGTAGTGAGCCATATGCTTATAGGTAGTGAGGTTTTCAGTCTTCCTTTGCTATTTGGTCTTCTGAATTGATTCGGGTACTTCAAACAAATAGTTGTTCTTTGATGGATTATATGGAGGTTTGGTCTATGATTTTGTGTGCTCTTTCATGTATCTTTGCAGGGTCTAGACCTTTTGTGGCATGCATAGTTGCATTGTGTAAGTAGTTTGGTGGAGGAGGTTGGAGGCCGGTTATTTCTGAGGATATGCGGTAGGTCGATACATGTGTCAAGCCAATGGACAGTTAAAAGGAGAGCATATGGTTCGGCATCGTCTCATGCGATTCATCAATCAACAACTCTATTTTGACACTCTGATATACCTTTTATCTTTCTTGTTTTTTTTTTTATTGCTACTCTTTGTTATTTGGTATTGATTTTCATATATATTTTTTTTGTAGAGATTTTGATTGTCATATAACCTAAAATTATTTGGCACTTAGGTTTCGTTTGTACAGGTCTCAATCTCTGTTTCTGCTACTTTTTGGGCTACAAGCTAATATTGAATGAGAACATTCCATTTAAACAACAACAACAACAAAAAAAAAATGAAAGAGGTTACATATATTAAATCATGCAATTTACTTTTTGTAAAAAATCATAACTCTCTTGCAGACTTTTGTTAATAAAAATAATAATCTTGTACTTATATTCACAACATTTTCTTTTTCCTTTTTCTTTTCTAGAGAGAATCGGTAGGTAGAGGTGTTAAAAAAACCCGTAAAATTGATAAATCGATCCGAACCGTATGATCTGAAACAAAAAAAAATTGTGAATTGAAGAAACCGATAATTCGCAGGTTCTGATTTTAGAAACTCGTGGATACCCGAACCGATTTGTATATGCCTACTTACAAATAAATTATTTAAAATTTCATACTTAATCTCAATTTTCATTTCAATTTTCTTTTATACAATGTGTGAAAACTCATTTCTTACAATAATGACATGATTTGGAATGTCATGTTATTGTTTTATTTATGTAAACTACTTTTATTTTTTTTTATCTTTTAGATCTACATATTTATAATATAAAAGTTTAAGATATCTATATATATATCAACAAAAAAAAAATTATAGAATAAGTATACTTAAGAACATCCATGAATACCCGCGATCCAAACCGCGTAAAAACCGTGAAATATGATACCGCCGAGTCGGAACCTATAAACCCCCCTGGTTCATATGCCCCGCCCCGTGAACCATATAAACCCCCCTGGTTCATATGTTTTTGTCTGAGTATCTCTTTCTCTCAAATAGAGTAATCTTTTGAGAGAAAAGATAACCTCCTCCTCGCCCGCCCGCTCGCTCGCTCGCTCGCCGCTTCTACAATGGCGAGTTTCGTTATCTCAGAATGCGGCTTCAACCCCCTTCCTCGCGTTTATTCAACACCCAGAAGAAGCTTCACCGTAAGAAGGAACTCCTCAAAACTTGGACCTTTACGCCAAACTGAGTATTCTTCGGCAGATCTAAACCTACGACCATACGGATTCTCAAATGGGTATTTCAAAAGTGGGAGATGGAGGGTAAGAGTCAGCATTCCGTTGAGAGCTCCGTCGGCGGAAGAAGAAGGAGAGAGATTTAATGGCAGTAAATGCGGTGGAGAAGCAGAAGAAGACAGAGGCAAGTTTGATCCCGGAGCGCCACCGCCATTTAAATTAGATGACATTAGAGCTGCGATTCCCAAACACTGTTGGGTGAAGAATCCATGGAAATCCATGAGTTTTGTTGTGAGGGATGTGGTTGTGATTTTTGGGTTGGCTGTGGCGGCGGCTAAGATCAACACCTGGTTCATTTGGCCTCTTTACTGGGCCGCCCAAGGAACCATGTTCTGGGCTCTCTTTGTTCTTGGCCATGACTGGTAATTCTGCATCTGCTTTTCAATTTTTGGTTTGGATTTGGAGTCCTCATTTCCTAACTAACAGACGATTCTGTGTTTTCCCTGGTTGACAGTGGACATGGAAGCTTTTCAAATAATCACAAGTTAAATAGCGTGGCTGGTCATTTGCTGCACTCTTCAATTCTCGTGCCTTACCATGGATGGTCCGCACGTCTCAAAGAAACATGATCAGAAGAACACTTTTTTTTTCTTTTTCTTTAACTTATTTGAGACCTCAAGTAAGTCCCTAAACAGTTGCTAGTTTTGTTTGTGTTGTCATTGTCATAAATTTTACAGGAGAATCAGCCACAGAACTCACCATCAGAACCATGGACATGTTGAAAATGATGAATCATGGCACCCGGTTTGTCTACTTTGTCTTCTCTTTTTCCTCTGTTTTTGATTTAGTGGGTTTTGGTTGAATTGAAGTGAGCATTTTCTCAATTCTTTTTCAGTTGCCAGAGAAAATATTCAGAAGTTTGGATGGTGCTACGAGAACTCTGCGCTTCAGACTACCTTTTCCAATGCTTGCTTATCCTTTCTACCTTGTAAGTTTGTGGTTGGTTGCAAATGCCCGTCTTTAGTTTGATGACTTCATTCATTCACTAACTCACTCCTAATTTACAGTGGAGTAGGAGTCCTGGGAAGTCCGGTTCTCATTTTGACCCCAGCAGTGATTTGTTTGTCACAAGTGAGAGAGTTGATGTGATCACCTCCACTTTATGTTGGACGGCCATGGCTGCTTTGCTTCTAGGATTAAGCTTTGTGATGGGTCCAGTTCAGCTGCTTAAACTATACGGCATTCCGTATTGGGTACTGCCTTTTCCTTGTTCATCAATCCTTCTTAGTAGAGATTGATTGATTACCATTGGTTCAAGTTAAGAATGTTAAAAAAAAAGCTTTCAACTTTTTCCTTGTTCATTTGTAACATCAGATATTTGTGATGTGGCTGGATCTCGTGACTTACCTGCACCACCATGGCCACGCAGACAAGCTTCCGTGGTATCGCGGAAAGGTATGGTTTTTGCTTGTTAATTTAGAGCATCAAAATGTGAACTTTATGACACCCCCCAATTCAAAGATGAGAGAGCTTCTAACTTTTTGGCAACAATTAACAGGAATGGAGTTATTTAAGGGGAGGGCTTACGACCCTTGATCGTGATTATGGGTGGATTAACAATATCCATCATGACATTGGAACCCATGTCATTCATCATCTCTTCCCACAAATCCCTCACTATCACTTAGTTGAAGCAGTAAGAGTGTCTAATAATACTCCCTTTCCCTTTCCCTTTCCCTTTCGAAAAACAGTTTGCTTCAATGGATGCTTACTTCTTTTGAATCTGATACAGACTGAGGCAGCTTGCCCGGTTCTTGGAAAATACTACCGAGAGCCAAAACAGTCTGGACCTGTGCCGTTTCACATGATCACCGATCTGGTAAGAAGCTTAAGGAGAGATCATTATGTTAGTGACGCAGGTGATGTTGTGTACTATCAGACTGACCCACAACTTTAGAGAGAATTTAGTAGCGTAGAAGTTGCTACCGGGTTTTGTTTTTTCTTTCTCAAGAGGAAAATCGCTTCACTCAAAGGTAGTATTGTACGGAGTGTTACTTATCCATAACAAAATTACAAAATGCAGATCGCAAACAAACTTACTATATGCAGAAGATAGTTAGTACGTAGGTACCCATCCCATTCTTCCTGTCCTGATCTATCATTAAAACTTGGAAATGGGATAACAAGGTTAATTTAATGTTAAAAATATTCGTTGTTTTAAATGAAGCATTTCAGTCTTCTTCTTTTTATTTTTTTAATGACAAAAACTTTTCCGTGATGAATGAAAAATGGCAGCATGAAAAGTCAAACAAAATTGTCAAGCATGGGACATATGTGAAAATTACTTAAGGGCTTGGTTGGTTGTTGGTATAAAAAATGGTGGGATTGAATGATTAAAATGGGATAGGATAGAATGATTTAAGATAGGATAAGAGGTTATCAAATTTTATCCAAACTTACGCTTGGCATTGAATGCATAATTTTACATAATTTGACAGAAATTATGAACACTAACAAATTCACCATAATGATTAAAGTGTAATTTTTTAAAGTTTTAGTCTTTTTTTTATTTATTTTAATAAAATTTAGGGATAAAAAATGTAAATAATTTTGAGTCAAAATGTCAATTTTTAAAAAAATTGAGGACTAAATTGTAATTTTTTTTAAAATTGGAGAATTATGTTGTATTTTTTTTCATTCATCCCAACATTCACTTCCTTATCAATCATTATTAGTGGGATACAAAAATTCCTCTTTTAAAGAATAAAATTGGATGATGGGATAAATTTTATCATAAATTTAAACGTATCAAACGATGGATGAAGGAGGAGATTGAGATAAAAATCGTCTCATTCCTCCTGAACCAAACGTGCCCAGAGTATGATTTGGAAAGAATAAACAAGCTGGATTTGTTAACTGGAAATGGTGTCGAAAAAGACGAGAGTGTTGGGCTACCTACATTCACTGGGCCATGAAGTTGGGCCTAAAATGAAGTAATTGGGCCCAAGAAACAGATGAATGGCAGTCAACGGAGTCGGTGGTCGTGGTCCGTCCATGACAGAAAACAAAAATCTTGGACTCCTCAGCAATGCAAAAGTCAGCAACTTCGGCAGGTCGGTCCCATCTTTCAACAAACAACTACTTGCATTCTTTCAAGAAAAACGTTTTTTTTCTTAAACCATTAGGCACAATATTACAGAAGACGAAAGGTACTATTTCTTCTCCTATTCCATTAATTAATCTATTTGTTTTAATTATTTTATTTATAATTTTATTTTGAAATTTTAGATATGTAGAGTTAATTAGTTTATATATGTATTATAATTTGAAATATAAATTTTTATTTTTATTTATAAAAATTTAAATCAAATGTTGAATCTTAAAACAGAAAGGTTAAATGGATTAATTAATGAATTATAGAGGGAACATTATTAACTTTACGTGCTCTGGAATGTATGAATAACAATTTTCTTTTTGAAGATATCACCTTTTGTTTGAAAACGGAATTGACGAGGTTAGGTTTTAACTTTTCTCTGTTTCGAAACAGCTTTTTCAATTTGGACCTTTTAATTTACTCCCCATTATTCTATTACTTTGAATTTTATAGAAAGACGACCAATGTTAGCATTAGTTTTTGAATTTGTGACTTGTATAAACAACTCGAAAACTAGGGCTGCTCTTGAAGCAAACATGATTCGGTGTGTATTCTTTATATGATAATTTGGTAAAGAAGTGGATGTATTTGGAATTAATATGATACATGTGATGAGAAAATTGAAAAAAAAGAATATTACTTTGATGGATTTTTTTATAAATTTTGATGGAAATCTGCAAGAAAACACCCTTAATCAATCATGATCTCAATACATAAACATCTTGACAATAAAATGACAACGATTTAATAATGAAATGGACATTCGTAGGGGAGAAAGATTTATAGAGTTGTGTAGATTTTTGTGTGTGTGGAACACAACCTATATAAAAAATACTCATTTTTCAAGAAATTATTTATTTTATTTATGTATAAGAATACCGACAAATTTTAAATCACTAAATTTTATTTTAGCAAAAATCAAAATGTGTACCCCACCAAACCCTCTTAAACAAGTACTTTTTCATTCGTCCAGTTTAACTCACAACATTGATTAAGAATGTATATTGATTTTAGGGTAAAAATGTAAAATATATATAAAAGATTAAACTAGTTTTTTTGAGTTAAAAAATGAAATAAGAATATATAAAAAAAAATGTAGCAAATTTTTTAGACAGTAAAGTAAAAAAGGGAAATTGTAGTAATTTGTAAGAAATGGATAAAGTAATTAAGACCAAAACGAAATGTGGAGAAGAAAGAAAAAGAAAAGGAACCAGTTATAGTGGTAGTATAGTATCGGATAATTGTGTTTGTTGTCTTCTCCTCCAGTTGGACTTTGGTCCACTACTACTTTTCTTACTAAATTCAAATATGCAGAGCAGAGCAGACTGGACTACAGTGGACTCCCCATATCCATATCCCACCAACTCTATACCATGAGTATTTGAATTCAACCAACCCAACCAAACCAAACCATATATTCACTTCACCTCCATTCCATCTTCAGACCCAGATCCCGCCTTCTCACTTCAAAACCCTCCCCCTCTCCAATCATGAATAACAGCCGCAATCCCAAGTCAGGTTGTTTCTCCACCGTCCTCCGCCGCCTTCTTTGCTCCGGCGGC
>JBBYHH010718026.1:0-17444 GCA_038382905.1 Daphne laureola
GTGGATGGCATCATTAAAAGGTGTTATGTAAGTTTTGAAAGTTTGGTGGAGATGGAAATGATGTAAACAGAAGCTACAATTCCCACCTCTATGGTTGGGTAGCAATATCTTTATGGGGAACCCCGAGGGTTTCTTCTTGGTTCTTTATCCCGGTTACCTCACGTAGCGAATCAAGTATGTGAGTCAATTAGGGATGCATGACAATTTTGTGCTTCTCTTGTCTTTAGCTCTTTGCGATTTGCCGTGTCTTTGAAGTTTTTGTTTTGGTTGTTTCCAAACTCTGCCCTCGGGTCGGTCTCATCGGGAATTTGTTTAGTCGGAGGAGTGCAAAAGGTGTGTATAGAGCCCTAATTTAAATAAAATTTGGTGAACTAAAATTTGAAGATATTTTTTTATATATATATAAAATAAGTAGTTACTTTCCAAAAAAACTTATGATTTTTACACAAATTTAATTATTTATTTTTCACCCACTTTTGAAGTTTGAAACCTCCTAATTATTCGATTCTCTGTCCTTGGCCGAATTTTCCAAGTTTAAGATATGATAATGACAGAATATTCGTGATCTATTGATCAATTTTAATGCTATTTTCTATCCTATTTCATTTGCCCCAATATTAACAGATCCTATTAGATAAAAACATTTCATCATTTGCCCTCATGCATCATCTTCCCCTATAGCTCGATCGAGATACTGTATGTATGTTACAGCATCTACGTACGCACAAGGGTTTCAACTTACAAGTATTTAGTAAACGATCTTGTTAACGAATATCTCCAGGAGGATCTCGCTTCTCTCCAGTACTGAAGACATCCGGTACTGGATTTAACATTACTTTATACATTAATTAAAATTAATTGATATAAATTCACTTCAAATTAAAGTTAACATATTATATTATACTCTTTTCCGGCCTCTAAAAGATGAACCATTTATTTTAACTGTTTTATAATATTTAATCTATGATTTATTTTAATCCATATTCAGATATCTAAAGTTAAATATTTTTTTTATGTATCATAATTTACAATATAAGTTTCTTAAATATAATTTTTTAGATTTTTTTTGCACTATTTTTTTTTTGTAAATATTTGAGTCAAATATTAAATTTTGAAACAGTAAAAATAAATGATTCATCTTTTAAAAATCGGAAAAAATATTATTTAAACATGTACTGCTAGCTGCCAGTACAGCAGAGAAGTATTTCTCCCTCCGAAACACTCCTTAAGAATATTTTTATATATATATATATATTTATATAGATCTTTACACATATAATAATTATAATTAAATAAAAAAAAAATTAATATATGAAAAGTTTTTTTGGAAAGCAACTACTTATTTTATATATATATAAAAAAATATCTTCAAATTTTAGTTCACCAAATTTTATTCAAATTAGGGCACTATTATTGCAAGTTGGTAGAATCTTCATTGATTAACCTATAATACCTATAGTAAGTAGTCGTGAGAGGCAAGTACTATAGGTTGATCAATTCAATGAAGATGACGCCTATATAGGCACCGTATCCATTAATCTTAATCACACTATTAATCAGCATAAAACAACTCGTGATCAGCATAAAATGATTACTGATTAGCATGCATCAAACAACTATTGATCAACACAGTACAACTGATAAACATCTAATCACTAATGATCAATACAATACTAGTCATCACTCAACAACAACCGGTCAGCACAAAAACACTAGTGATTAGAGACAACTTAGGAGTACAATAACATAGAACAACCATTATTATCACAAACAATTATTGATCACATCAAACACGTAATGATCAACATCAATTAATCATCTCCCAAGAACTGATTACCAAGAAACTACCCATTTGGGATTGCCCAAGATTACAAAATGGATGCCTATTTTGGGATGAAGAAAGTGCAAATTTTATTCAATTACAGCTGTTACGAAGCATCAACTTCATGATACGTAAATAGAACAGCAGCATCATAAGACTCATAACTTAACAATCACCGTTACTTTCAATAAAAGTGTTGTTTGAGCAATCACAGCTAAGGTTCACGCCCTTCTGAAATTACAGTACTCACATCTCCTGAGTTGGCAATAACATCAGAAGGTTCTGCTTGAGAGCTTGGAATTGCAATAGCTGTTCTTCACAAACTCAGGCATGCGTTAGAATGAATTACTTCGCTGCAAGCCTGCAACTTCTATATTTGAATAGAGGAATCAAATACAGATCTACGCAGTTCATAAGGACAATAAACAAATTTGGACAGCAGTTCATAAGGACTTAAAAGCGACACTGCTAGTTGGTTTGAGTAATTCACATAATACATTTACATACCTCAACGAAAATGGGTCAGGAGGGCAGTGTTCCGAAATATAGTATCCCAGTAATTTAATCTTTTGACACCCGAACAACTAAACCCGAAGGGGTGTGGAATGTTTTGAGGTGACCAGATCCGATTAAGTCACGGAGGTGAAACCTGATGTCAAGAGGTGAGAAACGAAGACGCTTCTTCTCCAACAAAGCGAACATCATCTCCTTATATCTCCTACGCTTCAAAAGAGAGAGGAGTTCCTTTCGTCCCTGAAGAATATTAACAGTAAGTATTATAGAATACAAACAGAATCAAGCATTATTACGTATGAGATTGTTAGTGACGCAACACATACAAATTTTAGGATTCCATCACACTTAAAATTTTATTATTTGTAGAGCAGTATATCTCAGAGAAGGATCAGCTACGATACAAACCATGTGTCAAAGTGTTACTGGAAAACTAACTTGGTCCGACTCTAAACTGAGCTGCCCAACCATAGACCAGGAAATAAAATAACAAGAACACTATAAAAAACACACTTTAAACATGTGCCTTTAGATTGCACTTGGCCATTCTCTGAGGGAAAGAAAATACACAAAACTGATTTGTATCGATCAGAGTTTCTGGGCTTCAAGTGCACAGTAATCTAATAAAAGTACACACATTAACAAGTTTCTATTTCAAATTTGAACCCGGTTATCTTTCAAAATAGGGGGCTGAAAGCAAGGTCTGATTTGAATTGAATTCCAGATATTGTGGGTTAAGTATAAGAATCGGTTCTACGGAGTAATATATTCTAACAAACATATGGAAAATTTGACACTACTATTATCTGAAGAACAGAAAAGGAGTGCTCATCATTTTATTCGTATTAAATTTAGACCAGACCATAAAATCTTGTATGAGCTACAAAAGGAAAATAACTTTCAGATAGAGAGAACTTGATACACAATTGGGAGAATTTTTTTGAGTCTAAACTCTAGAAAATCTGATCAAGCAGGTTTGGGCCAAGGTGAAGTTAGATTACAACAATACAACAGGTTCAGGCTCTCAGGTCTGACTTTGGTTGGGTTAGGTAAACCTAACTTTTCGGAACAACTCGGAAACACCTCTCCTTCCAATAACCCAAATTACAAGAACCCTTGATCTCAAAGACAAGGATATCAAACAATATGTTTTGCATCCCCAATTCCAGGATGCTGGTGGCTAGGAAAAGGAGTATTTTAAGATGCTAGATACCAACAATCATGGACTGAACAAATATGGTCGTGTTATCATGAGCACTATACAATTTAGATCAAACTCTTGGTACAGTAATACAAAACAGTGATCCATTACCTGGGAAAGCCCCTTCAGTATTGACCCAATATTTGGGATTGCAAACCAGTACTTGTTTGGATCGATTAATTGGCGAGTCTACCAAGGAAAAAATAATCTGAATGAGAAGAAATAATCATTGAGATAGATAAAAAGGATTCAAACATTTGTGAACACAAGCTTAGCTGCCAAAGGATGAATAGCAGAAGACAAGACACGACAAAAAGGGGAAACAACAGGAGTCAGACAAAGCATCAGACACACAAGCACAACCATCCTTGTCTCTCCACAATGCATATTCAACATAATCAGACAACTTTAGTCTCGCTCAAAAGAAATATCAAAGATATCAGTTCTTGGTCATTAAAATTGATCTCAGGTAACTACGGAATAAATCATGATTTCAAGGAGATTTTATAAAGTCATATCATTTATCTCAACATCACGTTATTAATCCCAATGAATGAAAATTACCATGGATCAGAGGATGAGTTTTTCTTACAAGGAGGCCAGCATGAATCAAAAGGGATACATGATCATCCTTCACTTTTCCCCCAAGTGATAAGAGTGAACACTACAAAGAACAATTAAATATGTCAGACTCCCAAACAAAAAGAGGCACTTTTACATTCAACCGCAAAGAAAATGTCCAACAATATGAGAATAGAAGTCATGGAAAATACACTGCTTTATCAGTGTCAGTGTATCATGATGAATTGTTCCCGATGACCAAAATACATCCAGGAAACAATGAAGAAAACATGCAAAAAGATATCAGCTCATAATTTGAGTAACCCACAAGCTCATCATGTTCGATACCAGGTTCCAGCTTGCATTCAATAACAAATGTCTTAAACCACTTGAAAACTTCAATACTGCCTTGTTTGTTTTCTTCCATTCTTGTGAGAACACGGTCTATCTGCATGAAAGGTATGAAAAAGTACAAATTCAAAAAGAAACTAATGCTTCATGGCACCATAGCTACTGCAGAAACAAAATATAACATCATATAGAGACAGTAGAACCATGTCTCGGAAGATGTGAAGCCTAGTGTTCTAATCTAACAAGATGGGAGTCACATTGTAGTCATTTAACCAACCTGGTTTAGATAGTCATCACAGAACATGATAGCATGATCATTCTTCGCAGTGTTCAATTTGAACACACGTATAACTTTTTCTCTCCTAAGGCGCTGAAAAAAGCGAATTCTGACAACATCAGCAACATAAAAGAAGATAGGCTATGTCACAAACAATATTGCAAAACATGGCAATCTTAATCATCATCATAGTCATCAAAACAACAATTGACACCCGACTTACTACGTTGAGGTCGTTGGCATGGAGCTCATAAAGTCAATAAAATATCTAAAACTACCAAATCATTTAAAAGCAATGTGTCATAGTGTTAAGAAAAAAGCCCTTCTAAACCTTAAAAAGGGATGATGGGGAGAAATTTCAAAACAGAAACCGTCATAGATTTTCCATTTGGCTGCAAAAAGTAAAATGCAGGAAATGGCTGAGGATAGTTGATATAAATGTTCTAATACAGTATTAATATTGCATAATTAGCATGCAAATTGTGGAAGAGAAAAGGGCAATAAAATATAAGAAGCAAATGAAATTCTACAAAACTCTTAGTTCAAAGCTGGTGAGTTCAGTGTCATTATTGCGTCAATTGAAACAGACCTCTAAGTCCCTGTCGACCTGCGTTCGGTCCATGACGCTGCTGTACAATTGAGACTGCAGAATAAAAGGCTGAATTCCGACCTGAAACCATTACAAGAACACGTATCATCAACAAAAGCCGTTTTCGAAAAAACGCAAATCCGATGTAGGTGTGCTAACAGCCAGACCTTGTCGATCTGCGGAAATTGAGCTCGCATCATACGAAGTGCGACGGAGGTGTCGCTGAATATTAGATCATCTCCTGCCGAACAAAGCGGAACCAGAATCCGTCAATCAACATCAGACTCAATGGAACAAGATGGTTGGCTTACCTAAGAACGAAATATCATCGGCGCTGCTCTTCGGCTCCGGCTCCGGCTCCGCCGCTTCCTCTCTCTCACGTTTCCTTCCTCTTCCGCTTCCCATCTTACCGCGCTTTCCCGATGGATCCATTTCTCAGTTGGATTATTATTTGGATCCGAAAATTGGACCCAATTAGTTGATTTAAAAATGAAGTGGACAAGTTCAGCCCAAATATTTGGGCTGATGGGCCTAAACGAGTAGGGTAATGTAATGACTATTGATTAGTGAAACTTTTTATTCTATTTTACATTAAAGCCCTTGTCCTTTTAATTGTGAAGTTAGTGAAACTTGTTTACATAATTACTTAAAACATTTTTCCATTAGAATCTTGTTATATGATTATTCTTTTGGATCCAAAAGATAAGTCAAGTGGGTAATTTATAATCTTCAAATATGTAAATGAGCTGAGGTTGGTTGATTCGAGATAACATATATTAAAAGAATATCACATTATTATTTTTTCTTCTTCAGGAAATGAATGTCTTTTTAATTATTTACTTGATTCTTTACTCCGGTCAACTCATTTTATCAAACCAAATAGATGAGTGGAGTTAAGGTGTCTGTCCTCATTTTGAGTTTTCTCCGGGCTCTTTAGCCTCTTAATTTCTCCCGGCTATTATCTTGGTTTGGTCCAATTTGATAGGTGGAGTTAATTTTTTGGGTCTCAGTTCCTCTGTTGGGGTTGGGGACACTCAAAATTTGGTGCTAGATTTGGTTTGTTTGAGTAAAAGTTGGTGAATTAAGATATGTTAATATTTTTATATATATAAATAGAATTAATAGTTATCTTTCAAGAAAAAATTATGATTTGTATTTTTTAATTGGACATTTAAACACAATTTATGTATAATTTTTAACTCAATCTACGTCATCATTTCTCCTAAAATATTATTGAAAATCGGATTAAATTAGAAAATTTAAAAAATGTTGTGATTTATTTTACTCATGTTTTTTGCCTTCTGTAATTCTTGAAAAATTACTCGTGTTTCAGTGGATGTTGCCATCATCTACTGACTTTTCCCTTCTTCAAGCTCACGTCTCACAAGTCACCAGTCACGAGTCAGAAGACAGAATAACGCGACCCACCACCGCTGTTTCTCCTCTGAACCAGTCGCCGGCAATTATCGGCTTCTCGATTTCAACCTCCAAATTCCGGATCAAAACCCTGATCCTACACAGGCATTACGAAAAATGTCGTTTGAGGTGGAGGAGGAGGAGGACTCGCTGGAGCACACCCTCCTAGTCGTCCGGGAGGTCTCCGTTTACAAGATCCCTCCCCGCTCCACATCCGGCGGTTACAAGTGCGGCGAGTGGCTGCAGTCGGATAAGATCTGGTCCGGCCGCCTCCGTGTCGTCTCCTGCAAGGACCGCTGCGAGATCCGCCTCGAGGACCCTAACTCCGGCGACCTTTTCGCAGCCTGCTTCATATACCCTGGACAGCGGGAGACCTCCGTGGAACCTGCTCTTGATTCCTCCCGCTACTTCGTTCTCAAGATTGAGGACGGCCGCGGGAAGCACGCCTTCATCGGGCTAGGCTTCAGCGAAAGAAACGAAGCCTTCGATTTTAATGTCGCGTTGTCGGATCACGAAAAGTACGTGAGAAGAGAGCAGGAGAAGGAGACTGGCCAGACTAGTGATGCCGACAGTCACATCGATATTCATCCCGCTGTGAATCAAAGATTGAAGGTGAATATATGAGTTCTTAGTTTTCTCATTTCGTCGGTTTATTCTTTCACGATTACTTTGATTATAGTTCGGGCTTCGAAGAGTTCACGGTGGGTTTCAGTCCTTGAATAGTTGGTTAAAGAACTTTATACAAGATGTAGCTGGTTTTGATCATGAATATAATGTAGGTTTGTTGTTAAGTAAGATTCAATTGGAAAAGCAATTTGATGGAGAATCGAGGATGGTTTGTTCATAGGATTGAGCATATTATCTTACTAGATTGAATATGGTTATATATACTGTAATGAAGTTATACTCCCTCCATCCCAAGAAAAAGGATATGTTTTCCTTTTTGTTTTGTCCAGTAGAATTGATAGAAGAATCCTTGTTTCATCAATTTTCCCTTACTATGTCATTTATACATAATTTACTTTATATCCCTTTAAGTCAACAACGTTTCTTAATCCTTGTGTCCAATCGAATGTTTCTATTTTACTTAATTGGAGGGAGTTATATGTTGTCGAGCATGGCACTAAAATTCATCAAATGTTATTAGTAATGCTAACAACAGTGAAATCATTGTTTTCTGCCTTTTTATTCATTTGCGTTATGCTTTCTACTTATAAACTGAGAAAGACAGAAAGGAAGCACGTACAATTACAAAGCATTAGAGGCAACTTGTAATCAAGTTGTGTGTGCATGTGCACATTAGTCTTAATGAATGTTTTGAACTTTTAAGCCGAAAAAATATCATTGTGAAGTTGTTTCATTTATAAATCACTATTGAATAATATTTAGGTCACTAACTGTCAAAAGGTGAAATTTGATAGAAATGTTTATTTGTTTCTCTGATAATACCACTTCTAATATGTTTTGGATACAGTTTATTTGATAAAAATGTGAAGATTTAAATTAGATTAGATATATCGACCCAATCTGGTTAATTGACTCTGTACCATTTTCAGTTTTTGATAGACAGTGATCCTATTAATTTGTTCAAGATTTATATGTAAGGCATAAAAAATCAACATTCTCTTGTGCTTTAGGAGTACTATTATCACATTACCAGTTAGAATGTTAGATTCAATTGAGGAACTCAGAAAAGAGATATAATCGAGAATTAGCAATTTAACTTGCTCTGGTTTTTGGTTGTAGGAAGGTGAAACCATCAGAATCACTGTGAAGCCTAAGCCAACTAGTGGAACTGGAATGCTTTCAGCTGCTGGTCTGTCTGGGGGTGGCTCTGCAAGTGGAACCGTGAAACCCATGGGACTCTCTCCACCACCTACTGCTGCTGGAAAAGTCAGGTCTGTGCTGCCACCCCCTCCAAATGACCCTGTTGTTGCTCGGGTTAGTGTAGCTGACAATGGAATAAGTGGCAAGTCTCCAAGAGAAAGTACAAGAAGATCAGATCCTTTATCTGATCTTTCTCAACTTGAGGTATGCTTCTAATTCACTTTAATTTTCCGGCCAGTATGACGTTTATGGAGCTATATGTTGTTGGTGTGGTTATTAGTTAAGTGGAAGTTTGTTGGCACATAGGCATAACGTATAAACGTTTTAGATAGACATCTACTTTATACCCCTATCACATCCCTATTTGCTATACTACCTTCCTTTATCCCATTGGAACAGTATGAGCACATGCAGCTGTGCTGATGGTCTTCCTGAGAGACTGTGATGCAGATCATCTCATGGTTGGTTGGGTGGGTTGAGCCGATGATTGGTTACAGAGGTTTCTAGATAACTTGTGCACGTTTTGAGCTTAGGATATTTAGTGGCCTTGAGTTGAGAATATTGCAGGATTTTACTTGAACATGGCAAGCATGGCTCTAGGGTGAATTGGGTTATGTTAGTTGGAGCGTTGTGATAATTTCTGAATTTGATAAGCTTTATATGTCGAGTACCCTAGTCCAACTTGGCTAAATAACCATCAAACCTCATACTGGCTTTAGATTGGGGTCGAGTTTGATTAAGCTTGATAGTTTATGAGTTAAATGAACCTATTCAGATTTGTGGGTAACAGTTTTACTTAGTACCATCTGTAGTGGCCTTGGTGCCCACTGTGGATTGTTAGGTGTAAATGCAATGAATGTAGGTTTTCTCGGGTTCTGTTGACTCATTGCCCCAAAATAAAGTCTTCCTCGTTTGTGAAAGCTCAGAATATGAGTTTTTGTTCTCTGCTCGTATTTGCAGTCTTCTAGAGCCCCTGAACTTTTCTTATAGAGCATTAAGCAAGGGTGACAGTAATGAACAAAATTTTAAGCCATCAAGGGAAGACTGTAAGCAGAGTAATAAGGCCGAGCTTCAGTAACCTTTAGAAGCTACTGGTTGGCCAAAGAGCCTGATAGTACTCGTTCATCTCCTGTCTTATTTTCTGAAAGCATTTACGAGTCCATGTTTTTATTCTGATTGAGCTGATCAATGTTATACTCCGTACCTTTTTTTTCGCTGAAAACATGAGTTATTACTTTGTTGATACCCATAGAGGAATCTACCATCTGGCAATGGAACGGGATCTGCCAAGACCGCTGCTTCAGGATGGGCTGCCTTCTAATTTTTCAAGATGCACTAACAAGTTCAAGAACCATTTGGCATATTTAGTTGCTTGAGTCTGGACTGGATGGAGTAGCAGTTCATTGTGGCTCATTTTAAAATCATGATGAACTAGGATGAACTATACACTTCACCATCTTAAGGAACTAAATGTGTTGGTTGTTGTTATTTGTTTGTGTTAAAAGAGAATTTTTATTGGAAACAAAAGAGAGAACACCCACAGAGAGACTCCTCCTTGCTTCCTCGGGACCATGTATTGATGTTCTTTTTCCCATACTGTACTTGCCTCTCTATATAATGTAAGATGGATTGTCATGTACTCTTGTGTTATCCTCTCGTATTAAGAATTCATTTGGTGCAATTTAAGTTGCATCTATGCTAACTAATATCATGAGTTATTCACATATGTGAAAAGTTATTGACGATTTATATACGGAGTATTACATTTGAGTGTATTTACAATCTACCAACATAAATTTGCCCCATTTCAGAAGTTAAACATATCATCCTTTTTGGAAAATTTCTAATGACGTTCCAAAAAAAGAGAGAAAATAAACACAGGTTTAGATTCAAGGAACATGTCGCCGCAAAATCATGAGGTTCAATTTCTTTAACGTGACTCTTGCACAAGAGTGTCCAAAGTAAACATTTCCCAAAATTGAATGAATGAGATTAAGTGACAAATCTGCTACTTTGTCAGAAAGCAGATAATAAGGTCCAATTGCTAGAACCTGAGGGGCGACAGCTCTGTACAAAAATTTTGAAATGCCTCAACACTGACCTTGCGATGGAATGTGACTTGAAAACCATCCATCGACCGGCGGCCGGCCGGCCACAATCGCCGGGATAATTTAGAGCATTTTACAAACCATGAAAAATCAAGTTTCCTAGCCACAAAGCGCTTCAGATTAATGGTCATGATACTCCGAATTCAGGACCCAATATGATCCCCTAGTGTCCTTCTCCAGTGTGGCAATTTCCTTAAGTAAATTCTTGAACACTGGGAGATCTTTCGAGGGTATTTTGTCCTTGAAGTGTTCCACAATGCTGGCCGAGTCTGAGCTTCCGCCTCTCCTCTGTATAAATGTACAAATTTGTCGAATCAGGACTTCAGGTTGCATGCTGGAAACGGTATGTGGAGACCTGGAATGCCCGTTGACAGCAGTTCTTCCCCGGTTAATAGAACCTGAAACAGCTCCAGCCGATTGATTCTCATGGCCAGCTCCTACTGCCCTTTCTTGATTTCCTCGAATTCGAGCCAATAACTCTGCTGATGATAATGCCTTTCCAGCAGCTGCCCCAGCTCCAACACCATTGCTGGATAATCCCTCGGAGGATTTCATCAAGTGAGTGTTCACGGTTGAGCCGAATTTTTTGCGAATGGAGGATGGGGCACCAGCAGCTCCCGACTTTCCAGTCCAAGTGGGAACAGATATGTCATCTTCGTTTCGAAGCATACGTGACTGCCGTAGTGCCTCTGCTGCTTTCTGTGCAACCTGGGAAGCTTTTTCCTCCAGCCTTATCTTTTCTTCTTCACTTGCATTCATGATAAGATCATGATCTACAGCACTCTGCATGTGAAATGCGATGCAGCTCAATCATTAGCTTTTGCTCCTAACAAGTGGCTTGAAAAGATTTGTCAACCTTTAAAAGGATAAAAATGACTTACATGGATACCCTGCGCATTAAAAAGGCTCTTTAAGATGCTAGATTCTTCATCCAATTCACCATCACTGTGATCACCTCTCTCTTTTTCTTTAGCTTTCCTCTTAGAAGAACCAGCATGAGAACTTCTTTTTCCATTTCCAGCACGCTCATCAGCTGATGAAGCTTTGGAATGGTTTCGCTCATCTTGATCATTATTCTGAACACCAATCAAATTGACATCACCAGACAACTGGCTGAAAAGGTGAGAAGTTTCAGTTGAACCACTCTCCTCATTATCATTGAGAGTGAAGAGGTCCTTCAATTCTCTAGCTTTGAAAAATCTTTTCTGCTGGGGATTTTTCAGAATCTTATTAGTTAAAAAATGTTTATATATCTGTCTATGATACACCTTTTCCTCGATTGTTCCACGAGAAATCAATCTATACACAGTAACATCTCTTTTCTGACCAATGCGCCAAGCACGTTCTCTTGCCTGAAACAAGACATATCCGCACTCAATACACTAATTTATCCAAATCCCAATTAATATGATCGAGTAAAGCGACAACTTTGCAAACAGAAATTTCAAGATCAAAATACTTTCCATAAGCATTCCAATCAAATGCATCATTGGAATAGAGTTATTAAGCAATGCAACAGCTTCACCCAAAAAATGAAGCTGCGGAATCAATCACTGGCTTTACCTGCATGTCATTTGAAGGGTTCCAGTCAGGATCGAATATCATCACCCTATTTGCACCAGTTAAATTTGTACCCAGGCCACCAACCTTAGTAGTCAGAATGAATATAAATACTTCATCGGAGTTATTGAATTCATCGATTAAGGCCATTCTCTGTTTTACAGGTGTACGACCGTCCAATCTTCGGTAGCTATAATCATTCTTAATTAAGAAGCTCTCAAGAATATCAAGCATTTGTTGTGTTTGCGAAAACAGAAGTACCCGGTGGCCCTGCTCCTTCCACACTTTGAGTACTTCAGCAACTACTTTCATTTTTCCACTGCGTCCAGGATTGCCGTAGTCAGGATTCTGAGCTGCATGCTCCCTCTCAAGCAAATCAGGATGGTTGCAAATTTTCCGCATTACATCAATTCCATAAAGTGAATTTCTGCTACCACCCAGTATCTGTTCCACATCAGAGCTAGCAAGAAATGCTCTATACACTGATCGTTGTTCGGCTGTAAGGCTACAGAAAAGGACATGTTCAGTTTTTTTGGTTAGATGGGCATTTACATCAGCCTTCATGCGCCTGAGGAGGTAAGGCATGATCAGATCTCGTAAAACAACAGCACACCTGCGTATAAAGATAGAATCAAAGAACCATTACTTGATTAATCAAACCAAAACAGGGTAAAAGCAACCGCAGACACAAATTTGACACTTTTTCCCCTTTTCTCAATCAGCACGAAATTAGACATAAGGATATATTCTTATTTGTTCCTTCCCTCATTCAATCTCCTATATGAGCCACAAGTACCTGTAGGCTGTAGAGACTTGCAATGGTGAAGCATTTGCATACCCACCAACAGAAATTGGGACAGCAAACTCCGCCTCGAATACAGGCAATACACCCAGCTTTCCCGGGAACACAAAATCAAATAAGGACCAGAGTTCAGTAAGCTTGTTTTGTATCGGAGCGCCAGTCATAATTATGCGATGAACAGTCTGCAACTGTTTACAAACAAGAGTCACTTCAGCGTTAGGATTTCGAATTCGATGTCCCTCATCAAGAATTGCATAACCCCATTCAATATCGAGCAATTTCTCCCCCAGAAGCCGAACTTGCTCATAAGTTGTTATAAGCAATCCAGATTCTGACCTCAAAACTCTATTTATCAAGGGATCCCACCTTTTGACACCTTTCAATGATGATTTTCCATCATTATCACTGTCGAGAGAGCTGTCACTATCATAATCACTTTCAGAGGATTCAGTTTGCTTTTTCTTACGACTGAGATCCTGAGCAGAATCATGCAACAACTCGACATGGAATCTAGGATACCACCTCTTTGCTTCCCTTCTCCATTGTCGCAAAAGTGTGACTGGACAGACAACAATACTTGGTTTGTACATATTACTGAAATGCAGTGCTCCAAGAAAAGATAATACTTGAACAGTTTTTCCAAGACCCATTTCATCCCCTATAATACCACCCGCTTTCTGGCAATGTAGTTCCCATAGCCACTGCACGCCCACCTTCTGATAATCAAAAAGTTTACTAAAAATGGTTTCTGAAATTTTAAGTCCACCCTCGAGTGCCACATGGGGCAGCTCATTTTCAGCAATGTCCCCAGCCTCATCTAGCTCTACTTCCCCATCTGCAACTGTCAGTAAGAAATCAACGAATTAGTTTAGATTTATAAAAGATGCAACAAAAAGTATGTGATCATTGCCAAATGTTCGGATATTGAGGCATCAAAAGATATATATCGATTTTAGTAGAGATCTCAACTGGAAAGAGAACTAATACTGTTAAGGAAAACTATACTGCAGTTCACATCATGACATTTTTGACAAGTACTCTACCAGCTTCTAGGAACAAGCCAAATAGTGATCCATGTATTTGGAAAGATAGTGTATGGAATGAGAAATTGCAACACTATTATTACACTATGAGGCATGTATGTTAGAAAGCTGAAAACTCCTATGGAAAGTCTACGCTCCAAATTTCTTTAAGAAAGAAAGAGAGCGGTCATTTGCATTCATTCATGCAGCAAAGCAGCATTTCCACTTGCTTAAAAAAAATGGATAACGCACCTTCTGTTTCAGAATGAGTTTCCTCTCCAGAGAGACGCTTCCTCCATTTTTTACCAGGAGAAGGCCGGTTCTTTATCGTTTTCGAATCTTTGTTCTTCTTTGCCTGAGTTCCTGAGTTAGGAGTCCTTAAAGGTGCTTTAATCCTTTGAAAGGGAAAAGTAGGTCCATCAAGCTTTGGCAGCAATTCAGCATCAAGAAGCTTAGTTGATGGGCGAGCTTGTGAAGCTTCAGAGATTGATCGGGCTAATCTATCTACAGTGGCAGAAACACGATCATCATCATTAATTCCTGCAGGAACATCAAGCCTAATTGATGTTACAGGTTTCTGAAGGCGACGCTCAAACCCCTTTAGCCTGTGAAAAGGAGTTAAGATTCCCTTCCGCACCAATTCATCCCTTTCCTAAGTCATAATAGAACAAGTCAGTATCAACAGATTCTCACAGATTTTACCTATTTCTTGTCATTTACCATGTGATACTTTATTTCTGAAGAGAAAGTGTTAGTCACACTTCAACTATGGATGCTAAGACTAACTCACCGTTTCAACAAACCCAGCAGATGCTGCATCCAGAACTGCATCAAAATCAGCATCATCGTTGAATGAAACAGTTCTATGCTTTTTATCTGTTTTCCTGCTTGGTTTACGGGTTTCTTTTAACTTCCTCTTCAACCTGGGCTCTTCGCTCACAATATCTCTGAGCACCTTATCGAGCTCAGCAGCTCCGGAGGTACTGGCTTCACTTAGGCCTGTGAGTTCTCTCTCAAGCTGAGCCTTTGTTTTCTTAAGGCTTCTCAGCCGATCAGTGGCAAGAGCATGCTGAAGAGTTGTATGGCCATGGGATAACTGCATAGCACCTTTAACCTCCACATTCTTTCCTTCCTCAAAATCACCATCAGCATGATCACCGCTGTTATCTCTTGTGTGCTCTACAGTTGATGCAACAGCATCGATCTCAAATTCCACAGCTCTCAATTTATTCAACAACTTAACTCCAACATGTTCTGAGCTCTCCGGAGGTTCCTCCTCAGTGCTCCCTGCCAGCTCACTACTCTCCCCACCATTGATTTTCGCCTGTCACCAAGGACACCATTGTCAAGCAAACGGACGTATCAATAACCATTTTTCTACTAGTATCATCTTTCTTATCAATTCCTACTGTATAATCACTTCCAGGCCACTTCAAATTAAGCCCAAATTCAAATACTAGCCAACAATGCTAAAAAAATCGCAGTTCAGGGGGGAAACTGAAAGGGTTTTGAACGATACCTCTTCAAGAACGTGACATTCGATATCCTCAGGATTGGCGGAAGTAACGCCCAGACTACTCAGCAAGCTTCGATCTTCGTCCTCCCCCATGAAATCCCTCACTCACTTGCTTCTAATTTCATAATTCTGACCACCTAGTGCAGAAGAAATTCATCGAAATTGAAGAGCTCATCCGTGACAATTTAGAAATCACTCGTATCTCTATTTTGTTTTTGCTTCTTCAGATTAACGGATGATTTGACTGATCAAATTACCGATTTCCCTGATTCCCTGTCTCTCTCTTGTTGTATCGAATTCTGAAACCTGCTTCTTCGTTCCGACGATTGGGCGGCTCCGCTTCGCCCGCAACCGAAAACGTAAGCAGTGATGTCGTTTTGGTGCTCGGTTGGGCCTAACTAGGGATTTATAAATTGTTTCAATGTTAACTTGCCAAAGTATTTTTTCCTCATATACTCCTTTGTTTGCATGGTAATATATAAGTTTTATTTTATTTTATTGAAAATCATACATATTTTTTTTTATTCTCCTCTTTAATTATGAGGTTGTGTTTAGTTCAAAAATATTATAAGCCCTTTTCATCTATCTTATTTTTGTTAATGAGATAAATCATTTCTTACCTCACACTTTCATTGTTTTTACATATCAATCCCAAAAACTGTTTTCAATCACTTGATTTAATCTCTTAAAGGTTTTTCAATTTTTTTTTCAAAGTTTTCATAAAGTTTACTCTCTATAATTGATTTTATATACCCTCAACCCAAAAGTTTTCTTTTTTAAAAGCAAAGATGAGTTTGAAGTATTTGAAGTGTTGTTTTATTTCTGAAAAACAAGTTTTATTGTTAAATAAATAACCTGCAGTAATTTGCAATAATAAAAGATAGTGATCCTATTGCAATAAATGAAAGGTTAAGCGAAGTTTTAATAGAAGTAAAGATTTGGGACCTACCTTATGGAAATCAGTCTTTCATTCATGTGTGACGGTGTCTCGTTGACGGTCAAATATGTCAGCTACGTGGCTTAATAGAAACCCAGTGCCTAAACCCAACTACCATCTCGCTGACGTGTCGACACGTTATTGGTCATAAAGGTGAAGGAGCATGGAATTGTAACTGCATAAAATCACCATCCACGACGGTGCAAATAAAAATGGCGACGGAGAGAGGCGGCGGAAACAGTAACGCAACCGGAAATGAGGAAGCGAGCAGTGTTAGGGTATGCGGGATGCAATTCTCCTACGACGGCGGCCAGTCTCCGCTTTTCGTCGATTTCAGCCTTAACATACCTCCTGGATCTCGCTGCCTTCTCATCGGCGCCAACGGATCTGGTAAGTCAATTCGTAAGGCGTGATTGTTCATAGGTGTAACAATCGGGTAGATTGTTCAACGTAATGTTTCCAATTTGGTTGAAACAATCGGGTGCAGTTAAAAGTGCTGATTCCTTTGTACAGGGAAGACCACATTATTGAAGATTCTTGCTGGGAAGCATATGGTTGGAGGGAGGGATGTTGTAAGAGTGCTTAATGGTTCTGCATTCCATGATACTCAACTGGTTTGTTGTGGCGACCTAGCCTATCTTGGGGGATCTTGGAGCAAAACTATTGGTTCTGCCGTGAGTAGATTTTCTTCACTCTTTACCAGATGATCTATACAAGTATTCATAGGTTTTCATTTTCCAGCCTTAGTTATTTTGTTAGGTGATTGAATTGTTAAGTTGTTAACAACACACTTGGTGTTCCATGGGATTGATTTATTTCTGTGTGGGCAAATTGTTCATGTCAAACAATACATCCTGTGCGCTCTGCATGCGAATTTAAGATTTCATGTTCAGTGAAAGTTCTGGATAAATGTGCAGGGAGAAGTTCCACTTCAGGGAGACT
>JBBYHH010718137.1:0-17442 GCA_038382905.1 Daphne laureola
TTGCCGCTCTGACTTTCCTTAAATCCCTTCTTCATATTTTTTTAATTAATTCAAACAGATACTAATATTTATAATTTTCATATTTTTGTTTTAAATATTATAGAATTTTATTATTATTGAAAATTTTATTACTACGTTATGATATATATAATTTTAAAATAAAAGATTATGTAAATATAATTTTAATATAAGAACTTAATTATATTTTTCATTTTAAATCCCAAAAATCTCAGCATCGCCTGAATTAAGTATTGGGGGGGAAGGAAATGCAGTTTTAAAGACATAAGTGGTGTCGGGCCCTTTGGCAGAGGTTGAAGGGGACATTAGAAATGAGATTAATCATACTCCTCCTCCAAAACTAATCATTATGTCTAATTAACCCACGCAACCAAACAAACAACTCCACTCTTACATCATTTTCAAATCCTACTGCATGCCTCCGTAAACCTAATTAAATTCCCTCATCATCATTATTAGCATGATAATCATTATCATCATCGGTGTTTACCGGCCCAGCGTTACTTGTAAGTTGCCGATGAGTGAGTTCATTTCACACTTTGCTCAGTTCAAGGAAATGGAAAAAAAAATTGAAAAATTTAGGAAAATGTATTTTGATCGATAGATAAGATATATGTGGGTATAGAAATTTTAGGAAAATATTATTTTATGATGAATTGATGAATTTAAGGTTATTAAATATATTAAAAATTGAAAAAATGAGAAAAAAAATTCTAGAAATTTTTTTCTCTTATGCGGTGAACTGACCCTTTAAAAAATAATTTCTAGAAATTTCACTTTTCAATGGGAGACAAAAAATTGACAGATAAATTATTTAACAATTTTACCCCTATATATCTTTTATATAGACTAACTGTTAGTTTTGGTAATATTGTCATTTCATTATTTGAATTTTGAATATTTTCTAGAAATAAATTTCCACTCTAGATGCTGAACTGAGCCTTTGTATATATATCATGAGAATTATTACTGTAAATTGTGTTTTCTTAATTTTTTTGAATTAGCATTTTTAAAGAAAAAAGATTTGTATTGGTATGGTGATGTTGCAGGTACGAAGAAGATAATCTAAAGGTGGGGAAGAAGAAGAGGAACGTGATGTTCATTGGAGAGGGGATGGGCAAAACGGTCATTACGGGCCGAAAAAGCGTGGCTGATGGGCTTACCACTTTCCACACCGCCTCTTTCGGTAATCTCGCTTTCCTTAACCCCATTGCATTGTTGTGTATCCACCTTTTCTACCAACCAAATTCCCTCTGACCAAAATACCCTTTTCAAAAAAGAAAAAAGGCATTTTGGTTAATGCACCAATAACTTTGGAACGTAATATTTAAGTTTAGTATTAAAATTAACTTAGTACTAATTTTTTGAAATTTTGTGTTGCAAATAAGTCTGAGGTTCAAATCTTAATTATTTTGTCTAAAAGGTGTTGAAAGGTTATCATCAGCATTTCACAAACTTTTTCAGAAAGTACTCAAGAAGAGAATGGAAAAAAACGCAATCTTAATCAAATGGGAAGAAAAGGGGGAAAAGCGAAAGCACTTTGATTAGAGTACCGTAATAATCTATTTGAATTATGAACCGAAGACAAATCGTTTTCAAGTAAGCTGTTTCTGAAGAAAGGGAAAAAAAAAAAAAAAAAAGTTGGAAATTAAAGGGAAGCAATCACTAATTGACATTACGAACTTAGGTTTTCTTCTCCTCTTACTGGAATCATTAAAAATCTATTAAATCAATCCTTTTATTAAACTTTTAAAAAACTTCACATCTTAATGATCAAAAGAATACAACCTTGAACCCAATTATATAATTATGTTACATCACATGGCTGGCTGTTCCTAATACGACGAGCACTACAAATCAACATATCGTTTTCCGACCAAACTTTGATCGTTACATATGTATTGTCTGTATATACTAAAGTCCCAACACGGGTCTCAAATTGATAACTTTCATTCATGTTGCAGCTGCCACAGGTAATGGATTCATAGCTAGGGACATAACATTTGAGAACTACGCCGGACCAGGCAAGCACCAGGCAGTGGCACTACGTATTGGTGGGGATCACTCCGTGGTCTACCGATGCAGAATTGTTGGCTACCAAGACACCCTCTATATGCACTCCAACCGTCAATTCTACCGTGAATGTCAAATCGAGGGTACTGTGGACTTCATGTTCGGTAATGCTGCGGTGGTGCTCCAGAACTGTACCATCACAGCACGGAAGCCAATGGCTCTCCAGAAGAACACCATCACGGCTCAGAATCGAAAGGATCCGAACCAGAACACCGGCATGTCAATCCATGCATGCCGGATTGTCGCCTCCTCGGATCTCGAGGCGGCGAAGGGGAGTGTGGAGACGTATCTGGGACGCCCGTGGAAAATGTACTCGAGAGTAGTGTACATGATGTCGTACATGGGTGATCACATCCACCCTAGAGGCTGGTTGGAATGGAACACCACGTTTGCGTTAAATACGCTGTACTATGGGGAATACATGAATACCGGGCCGGGTTCGGCACTCGGGCAACGGGTCAAGTGGCCCGGGTACCATATCATAACATCAACTAGTGGTGCGAATCAGTTCACGGTGGCTCAATTTATTTACGGCTCGTCATGGTTGCCGTCAACCGGCGTTGCCTTCTTAGCTGGCCTACAAACTTGAATCTTTCCAAGTAGCATTGTTGTGTTGTGTTGTATAGGTGACACAAAACTGTTAGATGCTCCATTTTACTTTCCCTATTAATCACTGTGATTTTCACTTATTTAATTGTAAGAATGAATTATAAAGTAATTTATTTTTTCAGAGTTGAGTAATAATAATGGTAAAGCATGTTTCTTACATGATGTGTATATGTTCTTCAGTTGTTTTTTTTTTTTTTTTTAATTCGGATCAACAATCTAATTGGTGGTTAAAGTTTAATTAGAATTAGAATTGGCCGGGTGGGGTGGGGTGGGGTCCAAGGTGATGGTATTATTTGTGGGTGATGAGATGAGATGGTCCCCTTGTGATTGTGAAACGGAAAACAAAGAAAAATGTGACAATGCATTGGCAGGAATTATTGAAATGAGATCCCGGTTATGTTAAATTTCGTACGTGGCAAGGGATGACTAATGTGGTGTCTGTCGGTGCGAAAATATTGGAAGTAACCGAAGAAATAAATGAACCGTCTACTAGTAACTTGATGAGTTGGGTGGGTTATTTATATTCATGTGTATGGTTCAGAAAAAAAAATTTAGAATTTTTTTTTAATTTTTTTAATTTTTAATATATTTAATAATCTTAAATCTATTAATTTATTATAAAATAATATTTTTCTCAGATTTTTATATTCACATATATCTTATCTATCAATTAAAATACACTTTCTTAAATTTCTCAAAAAAAAATTCTCACTCCCATGAACTGATCCTATGTATGTACATGAATTCCAGTATCTTTTATAAAAAAATATTATTTTATAAAAAAATATTATTTTATAAAAAAATAATAAATTTAAAATTATTAAATATATTAAAAATTGAAAAAATGATTCTCCTACTAAACTGACTCTTGGAGATATGGCAGAATCTTATAGAATTCAGCAACTTTTCAGTACTTTGTGTTTTGTCAGAAGAAAAGAGGAGGATTTTATTTTATTTTATGAGGGAAGAGAAGAGTTTTCGTTCTTTTTGTTCTGTTCTGTTCGTGGAAGGACGACGGACGGTGGGCAAGAGTGGGCCAAGGCCCAAAGTGGCTGTCCTTGCCTGGCCAGCTGTTGTTTGTTTTTGTTTAGAATCAACTACGTGCTTTACAACCCGTGCTCCGCAACGGATTGCAGAGCCTTTACTAAATTGTAATCTATCTATATTATATATATATTGGAAAAATATGATAAGATAAAATGCTGAAATTAAAAAAAAATCGAAATATTTAAAATTGATGTGTTAACTAAATAAAAGTAAGAAGTAAGAATAATGAATTTTATCCCTTTAACTAACGAAGAAAAAAAATGAAAGATATATAATGGGTAATAGTAAGGATAGAGAAAACTTTTTATTCAATTTCATCATATTACAATCAGAAATTAATAGAAAATTTTAAAAAAAACAGAAAAAATAAAATATGTGAGAAAGAAAGTATAAACCTTAATAAAAAAAAGAAGGTATAACAAAGAAAACATATGCTGAAAAACAAAAACACATGTATTTATAAAAAAAAATAAAATGCAGACCGAAACTTTACACGGAAAAAATTGTGAATTAAAAAAACTAAAAAAATCATTCAACTCTATTCATTTAAAGTTTATAATTATAAAATAATTAATTTATTTAATTTAATTGAGAGAAAAAAAACACGAAGAAACAAAATTGGGTGCATCACGTAATTTGGTGCACCCAACCACACATGATCTAAACATCAAATAACATGCTTAAGTGCAACTGTGTCACATCATAAATCACAAAATTACCCTCTCAATTTGCTTAGCATTATTAAATGATAGATTCTAAAAATAATACTTGTTACAACATAAAATAAAAAATATTGTTCCAAATGAAACCATATTTTTTCAATTTTATTTTAGGTTAGTTCACTTTTATCCTTATACATATATTTACTTAAAAAGTCTTAATAGTGAATTGGAAGGGGGCAAGACAGAGTCAAAAAGGTACTTGTGGAAATTTATATAAAATAAGTTAGTAACGATAGATAATATTAATCTAGATAAAATGACTAAAAATGAAAATCTATTTGGGACGGAACGAGTATGGTCAATTGTTATTACTCACACATGTGGGGTTCAGCAAAGTGCAAAATAGGACCTTAGTCAACAGCTGTTGAGTGAGTGACTCAGCTTTTGTGTTTGTACTCCCAATCCCTCCTTTTATACAAGTCAACAAAAAAACAGAGTTCTGGTCATGGATATTGTATATGTTTCCAAACAGTTTTTTATTAATTTTTTTTTTAAATATTATAATTAATTAAAACAGTTATTTCTCAACAGACCGTTGTTAGTAAGAAATTTCGGTGGGCTGGGAGGAGGTTGAGAAAATAAAAAAACACTTGTAAAATGACACAACAATCTTATCTTATGATGTAAAAGTAAATACTATAGAAAAGGATAGATTTCAGGAGCTGTTGTGTACCTTGTCCACAGGGAAGGGGCCATGTCTTCACAACTTCAACTATTCTTCCTCGCTCAACTCATTGCTTTTTCCTTTAACTTTGCTTCCACTTTCACAGACTCTGCTGAAACGTAACATAATAAAAAGGGTTATCCTTTGCCTGCTTACTCCTCCTCTTTACCAATCTGATTCCATCAAACTTTTTCTTTTTCTTGGGGCATTAGATGCTAATAATGTATAGCATCTCTTGTCAAGATTGATTACCTGTCATGTTGGCTGTTGCCTTGGTGACAGCATTGGTGGCTACCATAGCAATGCATATGATTATGTCAATCAGCTCTGTTGTGTCACAATGTCGGGCCGCGAGCATATGGGGATGAACTTGCGCATCACTCTCACTACCAACCTAAAAGGTCTTCAAAGCTTCCACAAAAATATGGCCAACATATGGGGAAGACTACAATTATCTTTCACGTACTGAAGAACTAGGTTCATTGCTCTTGTTTAATTCACCCTTTCTACAGCATTTCTAGATCATAAGATTGCATTGCATGCAGCTTTATCATGCTTAATTGCAGCCTCTCGCATTGCATCTGACCAAATATCTCCTGATCGTCTCGTCACACTTTCCTGAATCCATTTAACTTTCATGTTTCAAGATTCAGTATTTGACTAAAATATTTACTAAGATAAATAGTGGGAAAAATTCATTAAAAAGTATATTCAGAAAATTTATACTTCAAATTATTATATGGATAAGAATTATTGAACTTAAAATGCCTTAACACTCCTAAAAAAAAAATTAAATACTGTGAAACGGTGAAAACAACTGTATACATTAATTGGAGACGCAAGGAGTAGTGAAGAAAGAAAAAGGAGGACAAAAGATAAACAGAAGCAGCGATCTGCATTGGAAGACTCAATATACACCTGCATCAGCTAATAGCTAAAAAAAAAAAGAAACAGACTTACCAGCGTCAACAAGATGCTTCATTCACTGTGTACGTGTGGCAATTAGGTAAACCCTGTTTTCCAGCATATCTTTAAATGCATTAACAGCCTCTTTTATTCTCCCATCATCAAAAAGTATGTTCATATAACATGTATGTAAGTAACAACTGTAGGGGGACAGCCATTCTGTTTCATTTCCTCCCAAATTCTCATTGCTCCCTCAACATCTCGACTTCAAGAAACCCAATGCATTACTGATGTATAAGTAACCACATCAGCTTTTTCCACAGTAGGGTGTGCTTTCAGGACACTCATACAACCATAAATGATATAGTGTCTTTATCCAAAGCCAACAGAAGTAACCGTAAGCCAAATTCTGCAGTACATAACACAAGCATGATTTTCAAGTTGACCATAGCACCAGTGCCTTTTATGCCAGCAGCAACTTTGCTGGATATAATTAGCTGTTTATAACTCTGCACCTAGTATCTTTGGTTACAGTAACACTTGCATCAAACTGCACACTTCAAGTGCTAACACAACTAAGATAATAAAACAGTGCATTCTAGACTGTACCAAGTTATCAGAGCAACAAAATAATTGGTGGAAGGATCTTGTATGAGGTTGACAGTTTTGAGCAATTAACCAGATAACTTTGTTTTAGTTTTGAGCAACTAAACAACCAACTTAAGGCACATCAAATTCATTATCCAATTCTTGCACCACAAGAATAAACTTTTAAATCATATAACATGAATCAGTAACAAATGACTATTTCAGCTCCATAAACAGAGCAACTTCACAGTTTCCCTAGGGAAGCGGGAAACCTGAGTGCAACCTTCAGCAGGACCAGTTTAAGTACAAAAAATCACCATAAATCATACAAAAATTGGAAAAAGTTCATTCTTGGATTTAAAAGTAGACAAACAGAACTTTGATACCCTAATTCACAAACATCATATGTAAATATAGGCAAGAGCATCACCACAAAGTTTGAGCATACGTGCAGTTTTCTGCAGTAACTTTAGGAGGCAGTTACCCAGAGTCCAGAGCAACAAGAAAAACCCAGAAACCTAAAAGTCAGTTGCCAGGAAAGTCAGAAAGCAGTCCCTGTACAAAGTGCATAGTAAACTGTAGACAAATCAGAATGATATGAAATAAGCACCATCCTCAGAGCCCTTCAACTAAAGATAGGAAAACATATACAGTAAGAGCAGCAAACTCATGAAGTCAGCAAATTTCCAACATCACTTTCTCATACTATTTCCATTATTAGTTACCATAACCACAAGTTAAATCATGCCCAGCCCAGCCATCAAACTAGTGCTTGAACTTTCCATTCAGTATGTAATTTATCAATTAAATTCGTGGAAAGGTGAAAAAAAAATAAAGACAAATGAAAATGTGTTTACTGGTAGTTGATTTCGAATGTTGATGATGGCAGTGACTTCCCAGGCCTCAACGGAGAGAATGAGGGTGGTGGGCAGTGGGAGAGGGAGAAGAGAGAGTATCTGTGAGAACTCAGCCGAGTTGGACTTCACAAGACTCAGGAAAGAAGAGAATAACTGATCACAGCTGGGTTGTGCTGGGTCAGGGTGGGCTTTCTGGTCATTTACATAATCTGGGTTGAGTGATCTCCTCTTTGCACCTGAGTCAACTGAAGCAAGCAATGCAACAGCAATAATGGAGTTCTTCAAGCCCCACTCTAGTGTTTTTCTAACTGAAAAGACCATAGAAGCTCATGCACCTCTCCAGTAATTCATATTATGAGCAATTGGTGTATATTATGAGCAAAGAAAAATCTAGCCAGTTGATGGAGAATCAAAGTTCCAGCAACAACACAGCACATAGAACACCCTAGCTAGGAACATCAAATGACTGACATGGACTGCCACCCTTATGTTTTCCTTTATGCAGGAATTGTAGATATCACTAGAGCTCTAGTTGCTTGTATACTAAGCTGTCAGTTGATCTAAATAGCTATCCAGCATTGCTGCCACAGCCTCCAGAACTGCATTTTCACCTGTCCCTGGAACCGCACTCTGTTCTGCTGCTTGAACAATCCGCTCGATAACTGATGCCTCTTTTAACGTCTTCCTGCACATTATGCTTCCTATAGCAAAGGGTGTGAGTCCCCTCTCTGCACCTTTCTTCAGAAGCATGGTAGAGATGCGGAAGGTGTGAGCACACTCAGGTGGCATATCCCAACCATGGAATTTCAGGAGTTTGATGTCCTCTTCAGCATCAAGGGATTTGATGTAATCCAAAATGGCAGGTGAATACTGCTCTTGAGCTTGAGGCCAGTATAGCCATTCAAATGTACAATCTTCAAACTGTATAAAGCAAGATAAAGATGATGGCAAGAGAGGAAATGGCCACGAATTAAGGAAAACCCCTTAGGATATCAAGTACAGTCAAGTCACAATGTCACTTATAAAACAAAAAAAAAATGCAATACTTAAAAGGACAGACCCAGGTTGATTCTTCTTTTCAATAGAAGGATAAGTATGTAAAAATGCTCTTAATGTGAAAACGACCCCACAAGAGTTTATGCCATGCTTGCTTTACAGTATTACTTCAAATTTACAGTTCTTTAAGATACTTAGCTTAAAACTAAGGTGAAGAGCCAAGGAGTTGCACAGCAATAGATGATTCCAGTAAAAATTGCTTTAGTACTTCTGATTCTTAGAAGAAACTCTAGGTCAAAGTAAGTTATATGCAATGATTGTTTCTGTTACCATTGTGCGAAAAATTGAACACTAGCATGTGATCTATGGTCCCTGTTGAAAGCATGACTTTCTGAAGAATGAAACTAAAGGCTCAGGTAAGATTCAATCACGGTAAGTCATATTCTGAACAACAAGTGATGAAATCAATGGCCACTTGAAATGAAGGCAAGGAATCAACGCTAGTCACGAGTCCACATGAAAACCTTGTGAGCAAGGCAAAAAGAAAGTCTTAACATGACAAAATATCTGATGAGGTAAAAGCAAATAAGACAACAAGATAGCAGGAGTATGCTTACATTCTCAGGTAAGCAGTAGCCATGATCAATAGGAACTAGAATAATCCTACTACTGTCGCAATCCTTTGCAACGAGTATGTTCCCAGCATGCCTGTCTGCATTTGCCAATCTTATGTCCAGTACAGAGATCTTGTGTACCTCATCCACAGGGAAAGCACGAGGGCCCATGTCTTCACAGCTTCCACTATTCTTCACAAACATCTGAAGTGAACCGACCTTAGCATTCTTCAGAGCATACTCATACCCCTCAGGATAGTTGAATCCTCTATGCAAGCATCTGACCATCACTGTCGGAGGAACACCAGAAAAACCATTTTCTTTCTTGCAGAGAGGATCATTTCCAGTCACTGGATGATCCAATATGTATGCTGCCACTTCCCTCAATGCTCCTTCTCCGACACGTGTACCTTTCTTCAGTCCTTCACCATCTAATGACATAGGCAGCCCACGTGGATTGTTCACAGCCATTGGCTCTTCATCAATAGGCTTGAAAACAGAGACAAATGTGTGACCAGATGAATCCTGCAGCAAATAAGCACCACCTGAACCCTCTGGTGATTGAATGGGCTCATGCCCTTTCTCTAACCCCTCTAAAGTTGAGGCAATTAATTTTTTGATGACCAAAGGTAAATAAAAAGTGGGATCCACAGTCAGAGGCTCCAGAAAGAAATCTCTTAAAACCAGATTCCTCTTAAAAAGCCCTAAGTCTACAGATGCCGACTCTTGCTGGTTTCCTCTTATCACGTCACATCCCTCTCCATCGAGAATTAATGTTTCAATATAAAGTTCAAAATGACTTGAAACTGGTCTAGCCCTTATTTTAGCAGATTTCCTAACCAGTAAGTGTAGTACAGCATCCCTGTTCTGACAAATTTCCATAACTAGCCTTTGATCTTCCAGCTTCTCACCATCACATACCAGCTCTTGATCATGAAGATCAGCGAATGATGGTCCTTTCTTAGCTAGTTGCTGCTTCACATATCCCACATTTCTATACCTCTCAACTTGAAAATTAACAGTTTTCCCACATACAGTTCTAACAGTAATAGCTTGGAGTTCTGAAAGCTTGACCACCAAATGCAGGACATTCCTATCTGAGACCCCATAGTCCCGAATACAAGAATTGTTCCATGCCAACTCCCTACCTCCGAAAACAAGCTTCTGTTTGTTTACAAAAATTCCTCTGGAAGATTGAATCCGGAGCTTCACCGAGACGATGGAATCTGACTCCATCACATGCATTGGGATCACAGCACCACCAACAGTGAGGAAAATCAAGATTGATTCATTTGAATGCTTACCAAATTTGGTTGTAAAACAACCTGGAAAATCTAGAGACTCTCCAATTGCTGGACTTGGTGCCACACTTGTCATCGACATAGTGATCCTTTGTTATGTCCTCTTTGCCCGTACAAATGCTGAAATTTCTGAACTCTAGATGTACACCTAACTAATAGTTTCAACTATACTGCACACACAGCCGTTAGTACTGCAGTTTACAGCACTTGATCTTTCCTTCCTGAACGCAATTAAGTTTTGAATAAATTCAAAAGCGAGTGTAAGATTAGAGCGCATAAAACAAAAGCTCTAATAAACCTTAAAAAAGGCTTCCAAACTGCTTCTAAGCGAGATTAGTTACAAAAGAAGCGTACTCACTCTCCAATTGCCGAGAGAGTCCAAGAGGCTGTCCAAATTTCAAAACCTTCTCAACAGTTTCAACTTCAAGCTCCGGAATGTAACCTGTGAAGAAATGAGAGAGGGAAAACCCTATCATTCCGCGCAGCCAAACAGAGTGGAACTCTACGAGCTACAATCTAGAACCTTGGGCGGAGATTCAAATGCAACGGCATAAGATTCTTAGATTTGAACTAGAAAGAAACAGAAACGAAAATTAGAGGAAGGTTTGATACCTGAGGAGAAGGTAACGTGGAAGAGAAATCGGCAGGAAGCGAAGATGAGTGGGAAAATGTGTCCGCCACGAGCGGCTTCATAGCTTTAACGGAGCCATTTCTGGAACTTCCGGTCTTAATCCCCGAGGAATCTTGATTCTCGGAAGAAAACAAGTCCAGTTTCTTGAAAGAAACGGTCAGGCGAGACAAAATGGAGAACCAGAGAGCAGTGAGATTTTCAGAGTGGAGAAATGGCGTTCCTATTTATTTATAGACGTATGTCTTTGGGCGGAAGTTTCGCGATTACGAGTCACTAATTAATAATTATGCGGATTAAACAAGGTTAGGTAAATGCCTTACTAGTCATGACAATTTCACCTCATTTTCACTTCAGTAACTAAAGTTTTTTAATCTACTCTCTCTCTTTTAATTTTGTTTTTTCAAATAAAAAATGATTAAAATTTCCTTAAAAACCAAATAACTTAAGGTGGGATTATCTCACCATTTTCGTAGACCTAAAATGACAGAGTAAAACGGTAAAATGAAATTGCTATGTGACGTAATAATCGGGCATTGAGAATATTAACCCTAAATCCCAACATTAAGAATAGCGTTAAGGTGTAAATAACTGAGAGAATGTTAGCTAGGGTTTCGACAATATGCGCCGCCACCGTCGCCGCTACCATGCTCTTACCGGCCGACCGGCCTCTCTTCCCTGTCAATCAGGCCTTTCCTTCGACGCTGGATCGCAATCTCGAGTTGATATGGATCGTGTCCAGTCATCTACAGCTGGTTCGAGTTGTCTCGTCGACGTCGCTTTTATCCCAGTGGCATGTCCAGCTTCCGGCCAGTGGTGTTGCTCCTCCCAGTGAGCCCTGTCTCTGTCATTTCAACGCCCGACGTGAGCATCATCATCTTGGCGCAGTCTCTACCTTCTTTGGTCTTTTCTCTTTCCCAAGACCGATACCTACCGGCGGGTTACCACCGACTCACGTCACCGGGGCGGATGGTCGGGCGTCGGGGCTCTTCCCCCCCTCGCCTCCTTGGGCTACAGGCGACAGTGGGACTACTGTCTTTGTGGGCCAGAGTTTTGTGGATTGTGATGCATAACTTCTCTCGTTGTTTTGGTGGCGGATGCTCGATGCTCGCGGTGAGATTTGTGTGGTTGATGTCTTGGGTTGTTGGAATAGGTGGTTTGTTGTGTGCTGATGTAGGTGCGGGCGAAGAAGGGAAAGGTATCCGTCTGGGTTTCACATGGAATACATGCTCTTTTGGTGTGGCAGGGTCGAGCGGTGTCTCACCCTGCTGGGATCGATGAAGGTGCAGTTCTCCGACTAGTTGGGTTACCCGTTCCCCTGGTCAGTTTGTGGCTGCTTAAGAGCCCATGGTACATTGTTAGTTTTTATTTCGTTGGTGATCTGGACCCTTATTGTTTTTTGCTGCTCTTTTTTTCTTCTTGTTTGCCTAGAATTGTGTTATGTGGTAGTGGAGTTTCTTGACAGGATCTTCAAGTCTATCCATTCAGGAGCGCGTTGTCATGGTGAGTCGGCACTATTAAACTTCTCAAAGCGAGTATTCAGGAGTGCCGAAATATGCATCACGACTGTTGTTCCGCCATGAGGCATACGCCCTCAATCCCAAAAAGGCTTCATGTCCGAGTGAGTAGAATCGAAGTTTCTAATAGGAAATTCTACTATTACTTTAGCTATTGTTGCTTGTTTAGGCTTTAGTGACTCTTTTGTTGCTCTTGTCAAACTTAACTTAACAAATTCATATTTGTTTTCCGCTTAATTTATCTAATAAAATAGGTTTCCCACATAAAAAAAAATGTAAATAACCATCCAAATACCCTAAAAGTGCCATTTCCCAATCATGTTCTTAAACAGTCCGATTTTACTACTTGACATGTAAATATTGTGCAAGTTTACCATTATCTAAGTGCACTTTTCACTTTCTCAAAAGAAAAAAAAAGTACACTTTTCATACCAGCTAATTTAACAAAGAGCATATTTAATTTAAAATAGAGTATTTTCTGTTATCCTAATTACATTTTACTCTTTCTACTTTCCATTTTAATATACAAGTACCTAGAAGTTTTAGAATTAACATAAAATTTCGCTAGTGTTTCCTTAATAATTTAGGGGCAATTGTTATTGTATTGTAACATCGATTATATTTTATTTTGAGAAAAAATCTCATATTGCCATCAACGTTTGATTATTGGACCCAAAGTATCACTACTTAAAAAAAAAACTTTATTTGATCATCCTCCTTAGTTTAATGGTCCAAGTTTGTTATTGAAATAATTTATTGGTCTCATTTTACCATCGCGTTGGTAGACGACGTTAAAATTTTACCACATGGTGTCTCTGCTTGCACTTGCCACTGCAAGGGCACCGCCGTCGCCGGTGATCGCCGCCTCCAACATGCCAGAACTCACCATTCGCGGTCTAGGATTGTAGATCGAGGCCTAGGGTCGCTGGATCCGAGCCTAGGACCGTCAATTCAAGGCTCGAGCTCGCGATTCTCCAGCCTTGAACCGCGACATGACAGTCCTAGGCCGTGATCTGGCGGCCCGGCCTAGCGATCCGACAACCCTAGATCCCGATCTACAACTCAATGTATTTATTTCTCCATTCTAGATTTTTTCGGCGGTGACCCGGCGGTGATCAGCGGTGGCAAATAGACTTCATCAACAAAAAAGCTTCCCACGCTCGCAAAAAGAAACGACAATGACAAATTGAGACCGAAAACTATAACGACGGTGATAATATAAGGCATTTTTTTTAAAATAATGATAATTTGGATCAAATTACCAAACGTTGATAGCAATTTAAAATTGCCTTTTATTTTTTAAAGTTAGCCAACAAAAGAATCAAGCGCGTGCGTTGTTTAGTGTTTAGGGAGCATATCTTTTGTGGCAAGTTAACTTTTAGGGACAATATTCCCAATAAGTTTACAGTTTTGAGGCATTTCTTGGATCACTGCCAATTCTTGCATCTATCCATGTCTGATCTCTACGCTCACACAGCAGACATGATCCTATTTTCATGTTATCAAACTTAGGCACCTTCTGAGTTATTCCACAAATGTTTGCTAATCTAATCAATAATAATCACATATATCAGGAAGACTATTACAAACAGAAAATTGTCGGAAAGACAGTATCTGTCTTCTAACAGGTTTGAGTCCAGTGTTTGACATCCCCAGCCCACACATTTCCAACACTTTTTTAAAATTTTCCCTCCCAAATTTATGGAACAAACACACCACCCTCAACCTTTTGAAAACTCTTCAAAGAAACTTCCTTCCCCTAAAAGATCATCTTCATTCTTACAAATTCAGATTAGAACATTTCAAATGATAATCTGAATTCTCTATTCTTAGTCCACATTTGAATAATCTGGGTAGATACAGCATTAGGATCACACAGATAGGGTGAGTTAGAATCACCCAGCCCCTCAAAGCTCCATTGACCTTTTAAAGAAGTATTGCAGTACTAGACTAGAATAAGGCTGAGAACAAGCCAAGCCGAGCTCGAACCTGACAGACTCGAGTTCGAGCTCGTAAAAATCAGACTTGGCTCAAACTTTATTGAGCTCGATTTTTTGAGCTCGAGCTTGACTCGAAAATTCGTGAGACTCGATTAGTGAATAGCTCGCTTAGACTCAATTTCAAAATTCAACTCTATAAGATTCAAACTGGCTCGTGAATCTCGAAAAAATAAAGATATATTACATTAATTCAATAAAATAAAGATAAATTACACGAGCTCGAATTTACCAGGCTTGCGAGCCAGTTCGAGCCGAATCTTTGAAGCTCGGACTCGACTCGTTTAATACACAAATCTAAAAAATGTCTCAAGCTCGAGCCGAGCTCGAATAGACTCGGTTCGTTTCACAGCCCTAGACTAGAAAAAGAAAAGAAGAAAAAAATGAAAGAAAAAAAAAAGTCTTGTAATTCTCCTTCCATAGACCTTGCCTAATTTGTGGACTTATTCCCATCATCTAGATGGCTGAAATTACACACCTAAGAGTAACTTCAAGAAATTTAATCCGTAAATAGAAAACTAATCCTAAAAAATTACATATTTAAAAGGCTAAATTATCACTTAATACCTCGAACTATAGTGATTTGAACAGGTAAGGACCAGGACCTGGAGAATAATCATTGCAAATAAGGCCTTGAACTATATAGTGACCTGTAACAGAGGAGGCAGGCCGCATGCCTCGATCAGACCTTTATTTGCAATGTATTTCAATAGTTCAAGGTCTTATTTGCAACGTTTTTTCTTCAGGTCCTTATCTACCCAAATCACTATAGTTCAAGGTACTAAAGCACTATAGTTCAAGGTACTAAAGCGTAATTGAGCCTATTGGAAAAGACAAGGAAAAAACAAAGAACTTGAGCCCCATTACCTTCTGTGTCCAGGCCAGCGTAGAAGATGAAATATGAACAAGGAAGCTAACTACCCTGTACTCATAAATTCCTCTCTATAAACTCCCAGATCCTCTCTTCCATATAAACCCGATCTTCCCGACGACGTGGCATGTGGCGCTCATCGGGGAAGACCAAGAGTTCATAGGGCTTTCCAGCTGCTATAAGTGCGTTGATAAGCCTTGTTGTGTGCCGAAAATGGACATTCTCATCAATCATGCCATGGACCAGCAAGAGCCTCCCTTTCATTTTATTCACATGGTGCATTACCGAGCTGTGCTCATAGCTTACTGGTTCTTGAGAGGGCAATCCCATGTACTTCTCCGTGTAAAACGTGTCGTATCCATCCCACGACGTGACAGGAGCACCTGCCACGGCACAACAGAATACCTCAGGGAACCTAAGCAGCAACATGGCTGATAGGTAACCTCCATAGCTCCAACCGTATACCCCTATGTGGCCAGCCTTTGCTAGCCCCTGCTTGATGAGCCATTGAACCCCAGACAGCTGATCCTCAGCATCAACATGTCCGAAATTGTGCTTCACGGAGCCTTCGAATTCTAGTCCACGTCGGGAGGATCCTCTGTTATCCAACTGAAAGAAAAACAAATCAAGAAAACATGTTAAAATACAAGGGAAGCAAAATAAACAGTGTACCACATCAGCAACTGTAGCTTATTTCTCTTGTTTCTTTCTTTAGTCTATTGCTTTATTCAAGATGCTGAGTAGTTCAGGAGAATGGCTTAAATATAACGAATACAAGTTAGCACCCACCTTGAAAACTAACAAGCCTTTGCTCCGCAGGTACTGCGCTCTCATGTCAACTCTGCCTGTCCATGATTCAGTAACAATCTGTACACCAGGACCACCATATACACTGATTAATGTGTTGTAGGGGGGAGGTCCAAATCTAGCCGGATCAGGCTTATAAAGAGCCCCATATAAAGTAGTCCCATTATTTGCCTGTATCTGAACTATCTCAGGAACCTCAAGCTGAAGCCTCATAAGCCTAGGAACAGTGGGCTGCTCATATATGGTGATGATTTCCCTCCCATCAAGTAGGGAGCAGAGTGAAACCTTGGGTGGCGAGGCAAGCGAATCATAAATGTCGATGAAATTTTGTAAATGATGATCGAGCACAACCATGTGTTTTCCCTTGCCCTGAGTTAATCTCACGCGTTCCTGCTTAGAGGTCCCATCCAAACATAGTCTAGTAGAGTACAGATTATATTCCAGAGGACTATCTAGAGTTCCAGTGAAGTAAACAAGGCCAGTAGCCTCGTTAACACCTGCAATTTGCTCAACCATCCAGTCACCTTGAGTGATGGGTCCCAGGCAAGCCCCATTAGCATCATGGAGGTAGAGATGTCTGAATCCTGTTTTTTCACTTGCCCAGATAAACCCTGCAGAGTATCGCATAACCCCCTTGTCTAAAGGTGTAAAGCAGTCATGCAAGTTAATCCACGGTTGTAGTTCTTCAACTAATAGAACTTGCTTTTGGCCTGTCCTAATATCGAACTTATAGATTTTCAATTTCGAGTGACATCTATTCAAAACCTGAGCTGTCAAAATATCACCATGCATCCAATTGACTCTAGCTAAATACTCATCTTCATAGTTTGGACCCCCACATAAGACATCCATCCATGTAGTAGGGCCTCCAGTAGCTGAAACTACACCAAGGCGAACTTTGGCATTTGAATTTCCTGCAAAAGGGTACACATGATCTTCCTGAGCATCTGAACCAACTGTGCTCTTTCCTTGGTGCATAATTCTATAAAGAGGCAATCCGGAGTAATCAACTTCAGTGAATGCAATTAGTTTGCTGTCTAGTGACCACCAATACCCGTTTTTCCTATCCATTTCCTCCTGCAAAAGGTAAAGATAAACTATGATGCTCAAAAAACAAAAACAAAATAAACAATGATGTTATCAAGTGGGGAAGTTTGATCATATCTCTGCATTGAGCAGAAATATGTCAGTCTGATGATTCTTTAGTTGGACCTATAAGAATAGGTT
>JBBYHH010718248.1:0-17439 GCA_038382905.1 Daphne laureola
AATAGAACCATCACCACAAGTTGATTATTGAAAGATCATGGTCCTTGTTCCATAATTCGTTGGGATTGTTCAACGGAATCAAAATCGAACAAAAATACGTTTGATCGTGACTGAGATGTCGCGAGTTTCACAAAATACTGCACACCTTGCCATCCATTCTGGAACAATGAGATGAGGGTGTCAAGGTGCACCATCCGAGTCTAGTGGACAAGGCCTGCAAGGACAACACCAGACCGCCGGAGAATCACGTCGGGAAGAGCAACTGCGACCTCCTCTTATTCACGCGATAGGGCGAGGTTCGCCAAACAGGAGTCAATGGTTTTCAGAGAGAGTGAGGTTGAGAGGACAACGCTGGGGAGAACTGCTGGAACCGTTGCAATCGCACAACCTAGTTTGCCTGTAGGCGAAGAAAAAACCACAAGCAGAGCAAGGGACACCTGCTAGGGTGAACTTAAGATTTTTAGAGGTCGTCATTCAACTTTGAACTAGTATTAAAATATTCCTTTAACACTAAAGATTCCGAGAAGTTATTGCGATGTTTAAAAACTTTCCATGAACTGTATCTGATCTATGTCATTTTGAACTATAATTTTATACCTAAATTTTGATACGGAATTTTGATATTTCTATTTTATGAAGATATTTTTTAAAAATCTTTTTGGAAAAATGATAATTTTATCAGTGAAACTTATGAAATCTTTAAATTTGACATTGAAGTTCATTTTGAAGTGAGAATACCACCAACCTTTTATTGAATAAGTAAATTTGTCACTGGACGTTAAATTGTCTGAGTTGCTGCTCATGTAGCATGCCATAGGGCAATTAAGTCGACATTGACGGTATATTTTTGTTGGGTTAATATTTTATTTTTATTTATTTCAATCCTTAAATTGTGAAAGGTTTTAAGATAAAATTAAACATTAATCGTATAAAATGTACATTGAATGTCCAGATAACCGTCCAATGGCACAACACATGAGTGCCAACGGGATAATTTAACGTTTAATGATAAATTTACCCATTCAACAAAACATTGCTGTTTCTTGCTTTAAAAGGAACTTCAATGACAAATTTCGTAAATTTACAGCCATGCCATTATTCTTGTTATCAATGTATCACCAAGCATGTGGCAGCTAATCTGACCTAAGCTCTATTATGCTTCTTGTTATGCTGCTGCATGCTATTGGCAACGTGTTGTGGTTTGCGATGAATGCTTCTGCAGGTGTGCATGGGTCTGCTCTGTTTTATTTGAAATTGGTTCCACTTTGGTCAGGTTTTGGTGTGCATCTTTTTTCTTTTAGCTTTTTTTTTATCCTGCATCTCACCGGTTAATGTACTGTTCCTATACCCTTATTAATATAAATAAAATATGTTGCTATCCAAAAAAAAATATATCACCAAGCAACTTTCAATGTAAGTATTGAAAAAAGATTTTATTGGACTCATAAAAAGATATGTAGTGGACATGCAAATGACAAGTGTTTGTTATAATGATAACATTTAGAATTTTTTAATCTTTTTGCTGGATGATTTTTTTTTTTGTTGGGTGCAACTGGCTTTTTTTTTTTACCAATTTTTTTTAGAGAAGATAGGTATATTGTACTTATTTGTGATCCACTATTCTTATTTGTTGATTTGCTGTGGTAAATTAGTGATCCTGCAATAAGAATAGTGATTCGTAGTAGGAGAGTTAATGATCACGAAGTAGAAGTAAGAAGAGTAGTGATGCGCGGCAAAGAAGTAGCGATCCTACGACAGAGGGGTAGTGATCCCGCTGTAAGAGAGTAGTGATTCAAGAATAGAAAAGTAGTGATTATGTGATAAGAGGTTCATAATCTTATAATTCATGATAGAGATAGTAGAATCTCATTATTCGCCGATATAAATTTCATGATCCCAATAAAAATTTCATAACTAATTTGGATAAATAGTAAAAAAAACATGTCGATGTCTAAACGGATTTCAAAAAAAGAATTAAAACATACTCCCTCCACTCTTAAAAAATTATATAATTTGTTTTGACAGTTTCACTGTATTTAATCTATAATTTATTTTCATGTATTTTTAGATATTGAAAATTAAAAAATTCATATGAGAACTATAATTTGATATCTAAATTTTCTAAATATATTTTTTCTTAATTTTTTTATACTATTTATCTTTATTAAAAATTAAGTCAAATATCGAACATTAAAACAATAAATCAAATGATACAATTAATGAAGAACGGAGGGAATATGATATATGGATCTCTTTTTATTCATTGTATTTTTTACTTTCTATTGAACTAATTGTTTGTAATATTTTAATATAGAATAAAAAGATATGTATTTTTTTAGGGGAGTAGAAAAAGAGACGTGACATAAATGTAAATAAATTGAAAAGTCAAGCACATCCAAAGCACATCCAAAGCGTCAAAGCACATCCAAAGCGTCAATTGAATTAGCTCACTCTATCCTCATCCATAAATAAATCAAATTTAAATTGACATCAAAATTCAAATATTGCACAACTTATGGGATGAAGAGATTGCACAACTTATGGAATGAAGAGAGTACAAAATTTCATATTCGTATAGGACTATCTTTTTTTATTAGCATCATAGAGCATATAATTATACAAGAATCATGGTCATGCATACATAATAAGAGCCTTGCTGCCTTGGGAAAGAATCTAATGACCATAACTTATAGGAGGGTTTAGGATTCCATACATTAGGTAGATCAGTTCTTTTGGTCCTTGGAACTCTGTGCAACCAATGGGCTTCAGCAAAAATGTGGCCAAGATGGTTGAAACAGTTTAGACATGAAGACTAATCTGATCTTATACCAAGTTTAGAGTCTGCTTGGTAATACACAACATCCCCAGTGTCACTCACATAGTGATCTTGCTTCATGCTTCTCAGCAGAACGCCGAGCAAATGGAGAGGCAGAGGGCCGGATTTCTTCGGCTCCCGGTAATATCTCCCGAGCACCGGCTTTGCTGCTTCAGTCTGCACAACGAAGCTAACAACATTACAAACACGAAACAGGAAGAAAAAAAACAAAAAAAAAAGGTGGAGAATGGAGGACAGGTTCATGATACTCACTGCTTCAATTAGATGGTAGTGAGGGATCTGTGGGAAGAGATGGTGAACAACATGTGTCCCGATATCATGGTGGATGTTGTTGATCCATCCATAGTCTCTATCGATCGTCGTTAGGCCTCCCCTCAGATAACTCCATTCCTGTGAAACATAACAGAAGTTAAACATGTTTTTTTTTTTGCTGTTACGACACTGATTCGCGATGAAGGTGTACCTTCCCCCGGTACCAAGGAAGTTTTTCCTCATGGCCGTGGTGGTGTAGATAAGTTACTAAATCCAACCACATCACAAAAATCTGCAACAAAGATTAGAGAACGAATAAGATCCCGTTTGAGAATAACTGTTACCATTAGCTGTGGTGTTTTGGACAATCAGCTGTTACAGTTAAACGCAAAAAGCTACCGGTAGATAGCTTTTCCAAAACGCAACAACTAATTGAAAAAGTTGTTGTCAAACACACCCCAAGTAGCTATAAGAATACACTCGGAAAGACTCAGAAACATACCGAGTAAGGAACACCATAGAGTTTAAGCAGCTGAAGAGGACCCATTACAAATGACAAACACACCAGCACACCAACCATTGCTAACCAACAAGCAGTTGATGTGATGATATCTCGTCGTTCATTCCGGGCAAACAAATCGCTGTCCGGATGATAATGAGAGCCTTTCTTTCCAGGACTTCGGCTCCACTATGATACGGACAAAACAATACACAATAGAAGATTCAGAAACCACCAATATTTTTTACTGCCCCATAAATTCTGTTTTAATGAAGAAGCAAAGTTGCAGATAGCTCACCAGATACACAGGATAAGCAAGCAGAGGGAAAGGCAAGGTGAACCTCAACATCCTAGTTGCATTATCCAAACTACGGTAGATTTTCTCTGATAACTGCACAGTCAAGAATGGAGAGTTAAAAAAAATTCATCTTCATGGAAGTTAAAATAGAGGGTTTGCTTGGAGGAGCAGCACAGCTTACAGGATGCCATGATTCATCATTCTCAACATGACCATGGTTCTGATGATGAGTTCTGTGGCTAATTCTCCTACAGAATTGCAACAAAATAGAAGATTCCATTTCAAGCAAATCACAAACAATAGACTGAACCATAATAAATAAAAGTAACTAGCATCAATTACAGATGTAAGAGTTGGCAAACTCACCATCCATGGTAGGGGACCAAGATTGATGAGTGAAGAAGATGGCCAGCCACACTGTTCAAAGCTGCATTATTTGAGAAGCTACCATGACCACTGCATAAACCATACAAAAAGATCAAATTTTGATACAATGAAAGGGACCTAAGTACTAAACGAAGAAAAAAAGAAGAAGATGAAATTGATGATTACCAGTCATGGCCAAGAACAAAGAGAGCCCAGAACATGGTCCCTTGTGCAAACCAGTAGAGAGGCCAAACAAGCCAGTTATTGAGGTAAGCAGCAGCAGCAGCCAAACCCAAAACCACAGCAACATCCCTCACAACATAGCTCATAGATCTCCATGGATTCTTAACCCAACAATGTTTGGGAATGGCGGCTCTAATGTCAGACAACCGAAAAGACGGTGGCGCACTGGCATCGAATTCACCGCCATTCTCGTCTCTCACCTCCTCCTCTGCAATGCTTGCAGGTCTCAGCGCAGCGCTCACGTTCAAGGACCAGCCTTTAGAGAAAGTCAGTGACTTTAAGGGAGAAGAACCGAACAAAGCTCGAGGTCTTCTTGGGCCTTGTAAAGTTTCGATCTTGATGACGCTTTTAAGCTTTTCCGAGACCCCTGAGCTGGGTTTGGGGTAGATCCTCGGAAGGGGTCTTAAACCGCATTCTGATAAGACCCAACTCGCCATTGATGAGAGGTAGGTCACAAAGATAGTAAATTCGAGAACTTTGAGGCTTGGAACTCAAAGGAGGTGAGATTTGTGAATGGAGATGATGGATTGTGGAGAGAGCAAGAGATAACACAAAAGCACCTCTCCTCCTCCTCCTCCACTTGTTTGCAGTACTACCAACTTGTGCTTCTTGGCGCTTGTCTGTCGTGTATATATAAACATGTGGGTGTTTCCTGTTGTCACGTTTTGTTGTTTGGTCTTCATGATGAATGTATGAACGTAAAAAGGGTTATTAACATTCTAAGAAAAAGGGGGGAAGGAGAAAAGGGTTTACTCGGTTTGGAGAGGACGGAAGGTGTGAGAATTTTGACTGGTTTTTAGGTTAAGGTGCAGAATTCTGAGTGACGTGGTCAAACTCAGCTCTTTTGATGTCACCGGAGAAAGACAAAGGGATTGAAAATGAAATAGAAAATGCAACTTTACCGACCTGGAAAAAATGTGTATTAAAGAAAGGGAAACTTACAGAAAAAAAAACCTACAACCATCCTCTCTACTGTTTAACTTTTTCTGTTATCTTCATGATTTAATTACTGTAATTTCATCTCTATTTTCTAAACCTTAAAAATAAAACCCTAACATTTTTAATCATTGCATTTTTTTTTGTTATGTTCATGATTTGTCTTGATGCTTCTCACCGTTGGCCTCGAAAGCGCAGCTTAGTTAGCCAAATCTAGCACATGGAGCTCGCTCGCGACCTGGGCTCCAGCCTCTGCCAGATTCCACGTCGTCGTTGAAACTCGAGGAAGCGTAGCCTGGAGGAGGAGAGGCAACACACAACTTGAGTTAGGGGTCAGATGTTGGGTAGCCTCGAATCTAGAGTGCGTTCGAGCACGCAAATTTCCAACGAAAAGCGTACCGTTTTTTTATTTTAGAGAAGAGAGATAGAGAGTAAAATTGGGATGAAAATTTAAAAATGTGTTAATTTTTTGTGAGGGGGTGGAAATTGGAGGCGTCGAACAGACTCCTAAGTCTCGTGGATAATGGGGTCGATAGTTTGCGTCGTCGTTGGTGCTGGTGGTAAGGCCGAGCTAAGTGCTTGGGGGAGAGGTAGGACTGGGTAAGTTTAGGGTGTAAATTGTTAAGGGGAAAACATTTTACTAAAACTATTAGAGTTGGAAACATTTAAGGATCAACTAAGAGAATAACCTAAAATCTTAATTATGAAACTAACGAAGTTATTGGTTGAAGGGGATAATTGTAGGTTTTCATATATCTTAGGATTTTTTTTGTAGATTTCTGAAAATTGAGGGGAAAATTACAGGTTATAATAAACTTGAGTGGGGTAATGGTAAGTTATCCTTAAAGAAATGAGTGGAAAGAAAACTTTTGGCGATATTCGCAACCTTTATGATAGTGATTTTAGCTGACCTTTTTCATTTATCATCTGAAACAGAACATAAATGGTGTGTTTAATAGGGGGTTTCAAATTTAAAAGAGTAGTGGAATAAAATTCATCTAATTTTAAATAAATTCACAGTGAATTAATTTCGTTCATCAACAAGATCCTATGTTTGACCCCTCTGTGATTTTTTTTCTTCTCTTAGAAGTGAATTTTTTTTCTTTTTATTTTCTTCATCTTCCTCCTCTGAATTTGCAGCAACGATCAGGAACCGGAGGCGTGAGCAGACCACCAGCCGCGACTTGGAGCTCCACCAGAGCCAGCGATCCGGCGATTCAGGAGCAGGAACCAGAGGCGTGAGCAGACCACCGATTTTGAAGCCACGATTAGGAGCAGTCAACTCGCGATCAAGAACGGCGAGCACCAGCAGGACACCGGCGATCTCGCGTGAGCAGACCACCAGCTGCGACTTGGAGCTCCACCAGAGCCAGCGATCCGGCGATTCAGGAGCAGGAACCGGAGGCGTGAGCAGACCACCGATTTTGAAGCCACGATCAGGAGCAGTCAACTCGCGATCAAGAACGGCGAGCACCAGCAGCACACCGGCGATCTCGACGGAGCAGCAAAGCACCAGCCCAAGCGTTCGAACCAACGACTCAGACCAGCGAGTCCGATTCAGCGAACCAGCAGACCAGATCGGCGATTTGAATCAGGAACAAACCAGAACAGATTTTAGGAGAGAACAAAGAAACTCGTTTTTCACCGTGAGAAACAAAATTCGGACCTCTCGTTTTCACGAGAGGTCCGAGAAATTTTAGGTGAAATTTTTCGTTTTTCACAGTGAAAAAGTTAAGTGGAAAAAAAAAAAAATCACCTCAAAACCATCAGGTTTGAAACCCCTAATATACAAATTTTGTAAATTTTACTTGTAGTTTTAACCGTTGATGGGAAGTTTGTTAGCTGAAAATTTGGAGAAATGTAATTTGATAGGGAATTGATGATTTTTTTTTTCTTAAAAAATGTATGGAATTTTGAAAAAATAAGAAAGAATGTTGTGGATTTTTTTCATTAACGCAGTCAAAGTGAGAAAAAAAATATTCTCTCTCAAATTTCCTTCTCCCACATAAATTCTTTTTTCAACTTAATTTTTACAAATAGTTATTTCTACCATGAAGCGGATCAGTTTTGTAATCCACCTATATTGGAATAGGTCGTATATATCCAGTGAAGCTCCATGAAACTCCACCAATAAAAATATTATTTACAATATAATTCTTAAATTTTTAAAAAAATTATAAAGTGGTCCTCAACTTTTTAAAAAAATACAAATTAATTCTCAAACTTTTTAAAAATTTACATTTTAACCCAAAATTATTTACATTTTTAATTTCTGAATTTTGTAAAAAAATAAACAATGACCAAAACTTTAAAAAATTGCACTTTAATCACTATAGATTGAACGGATCGGATCTATGTGAATCGATCCACTAATAAAATGGAGCGGATCATGGAGCGATCCATCACAATGCAGATCGATGCATGGAACGGATCAACCCAATGCCCACCCTATGAATCCCAACCATTTCCGCGGCTAATCGTTACCCATTTTCCCTTGACCTATTGATAACCCATGAACCCGTAGAGAAGACGCCATCCAATGCGTCCAAAATATTCAATTCTGATTTCAAGTAAACTCATCTTAACTTCTTTTACTTTTGTTTATTGTTCGTGTAAACCACTAATTTTTTTTTTTTTTTTTTGAACAGTTTTTACAAATTTCATGATCTTGTAATGAAAAGTTGTGCATCATTATACGGAAATTATGATCCAATCGTAAAAAAATTGTAATTCACCGTAGAAAATTCATGATTCAGTAGTGAAGTTGATGATTCAGTAAACAAGTGAGTTGTTCTATAGATCCACTGCAAGAAATCCATGATCCACTTAAAAATTCATGATTCAGTAATGAAGTTGGTGATTCGGTAAACAAGTAAGTTGATTCATTGATCCACTTTAAGAGATTCATAATCCAATAGTGGACAATCATGATTCACCGTAGGAACTTCATGATTCAGTATTGAAATTGGTGATTCAGTAAACAGGTCCATTGATCTACTGCAAGAAATTCATGACCGAGACTTAAATGGACACTGAAAAAAGCATCAAAACTCAAATATTCTGGTCATCAACGCTGCTGATCAATAAAATGTTTCATGATCATCAGTCATCACCAAAGCGATATACAGTAACTTTCTAATTACATTTGTGTAGAGGAAAGAGAAAACAACAATTAGGATATGAGAATATGTAACTGTTGTTAATAAACAATTGAAAGCTTTGTGTATCAACAAGTTATGGTGGTTCAAGCAATGGAGGCTAGAATGGTTCATCGAAAATTTACCTCTTACTATTTGATCACTTATCCTAGATGCCACCATTTACGATTTTCCATTTTCCTGGCAAGTTGATGCGCCATGGAAGCGAAATTCTGAGCATTATCCTGCAGCTCCTGAGTGTGTTCGCTCATCAACTGTAGAACACAAAGGTCGTCTCGATCAGCATACGAAACCTGTTAGTTTACATGCATGTAGGATTAATCCATTTGAAGAAGTTTAATCATACCTGAAGCTTCTCTTGACGTTCTATGAGCTTGTCCTTCGCTCGTAATGCTGCTGCTGCAGCATCCTGATCAAAACCGGTTTTGATAAGAACAGGGAAGCAATTTAAGTGACAACGGTTTAATGAAGATAGTTCATGTGTCTATGCAATAACATTTACCTCTTCTCCTTTATATTTAGCTCTTATTTCTAATGGAGTTCTAGCTCTAGGCTTCGAATCAACACTCGCGCCTTCGAATAATTTCTCCTTCTCCATTCCCTTAGGTTCTGAATGACAACAACAAGAATATTAATCCAGCCGTCAAGAATTCAAATCAGCTACAGCTTAGATGAAAATAAATCGCGTACCTGTTTTGTCGATCTTCGTGTTCTTAGGAGGTGACGAAACGGGTTCGATAGGTTTCACCTCGAGTTTGATATCGTCAAGATTGATGTCATCTGCATTGCAGAGAATCAGCACTTGGAAAACAGAAATGAACATGTGAAGAAGCTAAGAAGAAGCATGAAACAACCTATATTAAGCATCAGCTCGTTCTCATTGTTGGAAGGCTTTAAGAATGGGGGGCAAGAAAATATGGACTCTAAATGAGTAAGAGGGTCTGAAGAAGCTTCCACAAGAACCTCATTTTGCTCCTGTTTATCACCTTTTAATCCCTTCAGAAGTCCCCCAAGAAACCCAGATGTGTCACCCTGTACACAGTAAATTAAAGCAGCGAAACGACCACTTTATGCAACTGATCCACAAGCATTATCCAACCTAACCTGTCTCTTTTGTGGAATTGAAGATAAAAGAACTGAGGGATCAACAGCAGCAGCAAGAACTTCATCATGAAGTGATGGCAAAGAATCCAAAATCCTTCAGTAACAAAAATATACATATTAGAAAGTACCCTAATAGAAACAAGGTACTCCATTTATTGAAATAGAGGTGGAAAGAGAGGTTGAGACCTGATATCATTTTGTGAAGAGAGGAGGGAGATAACAGCGAACTCCGCCCCATTTACCTGCAGAATAAATGAGAATCAATGTCATTTGAGAAATTTCATGAACCAAGAAATGCACGAGAATAACGATCGCTTGGTTCAACCAACACATAGAGACAAGTATAATCCTTTTATTGCAGTGAATAGAAACCAACTAACCAGGGTAAGTTGCCCACAGCTAGATGAGCACAACATGTTTTCCATTTTTGACGTGAAGCTCCACCTAAGAATAGACATCAAAGAGCTTTCTGCCAAAACTTCAAGATTAGCCAGAGACCTGTTCATAGATGAGGCAAACTTTCATCAGAATGTTACCATTGGAAACTGTGCACCTTGACATATAAGCTAATAGCAAAATGAGTCCGTCATACACTCACAGAGCTTATGACTGATACATAGGCGCATCATAAACATGTAGTTGTGATACTATGTCAAAGCATCTAAAAGCAAATGAGTTACCGAATCTCAATAACACCGGTCCGATACAAGAGAATGAGACCACGATCTTTTCCATCTTTCTTTAGCATTGCTGTCCAACAACATGGGTTTGATAGAGAGACCTCCTGTAAGGACTTGCAGCCCTTTCATAACAAGGTTTGTTAATTTAAAAAGAAGATATGAATGTTTCCGACTGGGAAAGATAGATGGATATTAGAAAGTAGACCTGAGAATTCAGAGAGAACAAGCACATTGCAGTGTTAAAGCAAACCAAAATCAGAATATTGTCTGGTATGCTCTCCAAAAATGCACATTCTGCAGACATTTCTTCTCGAGAAGTAGTACTGTCAGCAATTTCCATTGAGGTTTTCTGGTCCTTATCCCGATATAATTGACTGGAGTCTGATGCCTGGTCTTTATCAGATACTTTAGGTCTACTATAATCGCTGTCTGCATGGAAATGAGTATATAGAATATCATGACCGAAGTAATGGAATCGAAGTAAAAACTTTTGCCTAAGTAAGATACTTGCCAATATTATACATGGAAATTGTGTTGGACTGATCTCTCAGAAGGATTGGTTTCGAGCTGACCACATTGCCCGATGTGCCATCTAAAACAGTAAGGTTGGAGTCCTTGGTTGCTACAAACAGCAGCCACCTAATACCATTGTTCATACTGGTGGATTGAGAGCCCTCCAGCTTTGTCAAATTATTTGTATCTGTATCGGATTTCATAACCATTGAACAGATGGGTGAGCTTGATAAGCTGTCTGACAGAAACATCAGAGTCATTGGAGCAATATCAAGCATTGCCACCTGCAATAAAGAATTCTGAAATGAAGATCTTCCCCAACCCTACGATTAGCTAAGTTATGATTTAAAGGACATTAAGACAGAGAGCGAGACATTTGTTTCCTCACCTGGCCACACTTAAATCCCACAGCAAGTCTTGCACCATTGTCTGCAAATTGCAGAGTGCATAAAGGAGAATCCAAGTATGAAAACATAGCTATGCACCGAGGCCAATCTTCTTGTTTCAAGTTGTAAACTGCATTTAGTTATGAAGTACATATTAGTCTCTTCCAAAACAAAGTGCTCATTCAGAACCATTAATTATTTTAGTTGCTAAAAGGCCAAGCTTAAACCAGTCCACAAGCTGAACCAGGTCACTGGGTCTGAGCGTGGCTTGGCTTGGCTTGGTAATTGCAATCTTTGGGGCTTTAGGATCAGCTGGTTTTCCATGTACAACGGGACAGTACCATTTGCTGAAGGCATCGGTCTCCTTTTCCTTTTTATTTTTACAGTACATAGAGTAAACCAGCACTAAAAAGGATGAATGCTTCAAATCAAATTTAACAAATAATTGTTCCAGGCTACCTTCTTTGTCAGTTCCTTTTACAACATTCAGACTCTTCTCTTCCGAATTCCCAATCACCTTAAATAGTCGAACCTACAAAACTAACTGTAGATAAGCAAGCTGAATGAAGACTCTTGCTTTTTTTCCTGAATAAGAAAACAGTAAGAAATTAACCTTACCATACCACATTCACTTCCAACTGCTAAATTTAGAGAGAATGAGCAGAAGTCCAATGCTGAGACCGGAGCATCAACACCAGAAACATTAACACCTTGTACCTGCCACCATTTCGTGTCATTACATCCCACACTTGGATGAAACAATGACCTTAGAAGTGATTTTTTGATGAAAAAACAGCAGCATGACTCACACCTTAGGTTCTAGAATAGTCAAAGGTCGAAAAGTTGGAAATGTAGCATCCCAGATGCGAACAGAACCATCTTGGTACCCTGCTATATATAATCTATCAACTTTGTACTCTTGTGCTTCAAAAAGATTGTTAGGAACACCACCAGTCAAAGGCCAATTTGAAGCATCCGCTGCAGAAATGTTGAATGCTTTCAGAGTTGAAGCTGGGTTCATCTGAAGAAGAATTTTAAAGAAATAAAAAAGAACTCAAGATGTGAAGAAAATATCTAATATTTGAAGGGGAGAAAACATATGTCATGACCTTACAACACCTTAGAAAGAATCTCTGAAAACCGAGACTCCTTAGGGATCAATCCTAGCTTTGCGACTGTCATGCACGGATCAGTCAGTGGTATAGGCAAAGTATAATGCGTAGAAGGAACAAAAGTTCCTTTCTCTTGTTGAGTAATTAGGACAGATAAACGAGAATCATCATAGACTTGCAACTCCCCAGGATTTGTTAAAACAAGTAAAGATGTTCCAGTATCAATTTTCACGGCACTCGATAAAAGGATCATATCCGCAAATGAGCCACCAAGTTTAAGGTCCACACGGTTTATACATTTCATGTGTTCCATCCCAGAAGACCAATCAAGGCTCAAAATCTGCATAAGCATAAGAGTTCTCAAGTGATTTACCCAACTAACACTATACATAATAAGATTCCTCCTTAAAAGTATTACGAGGTCTCAATAACAAAGCATAAAGCACATATAAGACTTCGAAGTAAATGAAAAGAAAAATACCGACAAAACCTCCTCAGATCCAATCTCACCACCACCATATACAAATAGTTGACAGCAACTATCATGTTGAAATCCTTTGGAAGACCAGTTTAAAACAATCACAGGAAGTCGTTTGCTGCCTGATGATAATTTCAGTTTAACAATGCTGCTCTGCGCTTCTTGAGCTTTTCCGCCCCTACCATCAGAAGTTGATAACTTCCAAAATGTTATATCACCATCAACATAACCAAGAGCGAGAAAAGATCCATCATCTGATGCCCAGCAAACAGCACTTATCTCTTTATCCTCTAGTTCAAGATCAGAAGCATCAGAAACACTGACATTCTTGTCTTCTGCATCTGCACCACCAGCTAAAAGTTCGCCTTTATATTGGAGATCTTTATTGCCTCTAAGTAGGATAATACGATCTTCAGAAACATCCCAAATGACAATCAAGCCATTCTGATATACAATAAGAACTCTGTGTAAAAATAAAATAAAAAATAATAAAAGATCTGTCTTCAGATAAATGAATCAAAATCATCTTCTAACAAAATAGACAACAAACATTGGTCTTGCCTTTTACCGTATGAAGAAGGTTGTGTCAAAACTGCAGCTACAGAACTAAGGCCAGATGAAAGCTCTGCTGCTTCTGGAAGAGTGACAGAAATATAGACTCGATCAAACAAAAAATAGCTCTAATTTTTCTCCAAATTTTGAATCTGAATCTTAGTGCTAACTATGGATTTGAATCAGATACTCAGTGACCAGTATATACAGGAAGAGAGCAATCCAAAAGTTAATGAGCTCAAAGCACAAATCGAGAACCCAATATGAAACTAAATACCCAGTATATTGTACTCCCTCCGTCCAAACGTGTTGTCACTTTTAGCTTTTTTGTGTGGATTAAGGTTGTCTTTGGTCACTAACTAATTTTACATAAATTTTCATCATTACCTCTTCCAAACCCATTCTCATCCTTCCCAACCCACTTCCTAGACTCTATGAGTGAGTGTATGTGCAAGGGTAAGATGGACTAAAATAAAACACAAGTGTGAAAGGGCCATTTCATTTGGGACAAAAAAAAATTGATGTTGTGATAATACGTTTGGGACAGAGGGAGTAACTGAGAACAGTCAAGAAGAAAAAGGATAATAGTAGCTGCTCAAGAAGGTTGGATCCAGAAACAAAAATTTTACTAAGAATTCCAAAAGTACCATTTCCCCCTATCTTCCTTTTCTTGAAGTCTTTGTGAAATTAGATAGGGTTGCACATTAGAGCGTCAAAAATGGATAGATGAGTGCACATAGTGGCAATTCTACTTGATGCAAACAAAAGAGTTTTGAGACAGAAAGAAGTCAAAGACTCTAGGAAGCCTTGTCTACAGGATGGTTGATCAAGATACACTAGTACGTTTGTTAAAGGTAAAACAAAACAACTATCATTCTAAATAAAAAAGTAGCCCCTTAGAAGGGAGCCAATATTACCGGCTATGACATCAGGAGGAACATAATAAGGGAGAAACTCAAGCTTCCTTCCACCTATGTCATATTTTATCATAGACACCATGCCGTACTCATCGCCAATATACCTGAATATGGTGAAAGCAATGTATAATGAACATACATCATAAGTTCCAACCATAAATCAATTATTTCAGGGCATCCAACTGTTACAGATCATTGGATTTTCATGAAGGCATGAGAACAGTCTAGAACAATGGAGTTATAAGTTGAAGAAACTATCTACATGATCTAGAATATGACTAGTTGGCATGAGTAGAAGATATGGAGGAAGAGTTGCAGAAATACTAGGAGAAGGAATAGGAGTGGCTGCAAATATTTAGTCATAAATTATTAGGATTATCTTATTTAGTGATGAAGTGGTTGGCAGGACAGCGTTGGCATGACGTCAAACTAGAGTTTTACAGTTAATTTATTCTGGTGGCAGCTGAATTAAGACTACTATAACTAGGACGCTAGCTGCCTGTTGATGTGTGCTGAGTGAAGCGAGTTTGTCTCTAAGAGTAAACGAGTGTGCAAGTGTAGAGTGCAAAACGTGAAACAGTCAGGCACAGATCAGAGTGAGGAATGTTTAGTGCTATATCACTGACATTAGTGTGTGATACACTTGGCCAAAAATCAAGAACGCTGAATTGCGATGCATCCAAAACAATTGGTATCAAAGTCTAAAACTCCAACGCAAGATAACGTTTCTAGTTTTAAGTAAGTATTAAAATCAACATTCTAAGTGCCCAAAGCTACTCACATGAAACTGGTGCCACTGATGACCGAGAATGCTGTTATGTTCGACTCCCAGCGCAGTTTGGAACTTATACGCCTTTTATTCAAGTCCCAGACCTGCCAATATTAGTAACGTATTAATAATCCAAGTTTTGAGTTAGTGCAGTACGCATGATAAACAAAGAGAACAAGTAACTGCAGATGGTAAAGCATGAAAGTGAAAATGCATTAAATAACTAAATAACATTTTCATCGTCACCAATCTGTCGGGCTAGCTCAAGTACCTGAATCTCATTCTCATTCGAGACACTTACAAGGTATCCTTGATTTTGAAGGAACTGTCATTAGAAAAATAAAACAAAAGGTTAGCCGTTAGAGACGTCTCCAAAACAACGACAAGATTCATTGAATTTCAGTGGAGCATGTTCAACGTCAATTAATAAATAATAAATCTAAACAACGGATAACCATATTCTGACCAGAAATAAACACAAAAAGCTCCTTCGATCAAATGAAGAATCATATTCTCTAACATAATAATCAACCAACCTAGTATCTCAAAGCATAAACGAGAATGAACATGGATAGAGGGGAGTTCACAAACCTCCAAGTTCTTGAAAGGAGCTGGCTTTGGAGATACAAGAAGTGCTTCTATATTATCACCACCAACTACTTTTATTCTCCCATCCCTAGAAGAAACAACACAATAAACTTCAGTTAACCCAAACGTAATTGGACCTAAATCAAACTCCATTCTGCAACAAAGTGAGCAGTAAACTAATTACCCAAAGATAAATGAAGTTAACCCTAAACATTTTTGTTTCAATAAATAAACACATCCAAAATTTGAAAATTTCACTCTGCCCTCTTCCAATTCAACGTTTTAAATCAGCTACAAACCAAGAAGAAAGATCAGAACTCACAAAGTACCAATAGCCAAGAGCCTTTGGATTCGATCCACAGCTAGAATCGATGCGGTAACTGGAATTCCATAGTGAATCAGAGTCCAGGGATTTAATTTCGAACTTCCCTCCCCAACATTTTTCTGAACGAAAAGAACAACTTTTCAGAATAACTCGGTGCTAAGAAATTTGAAGCTGAAGATAAGATAATACGTTTCAGAAAACAAGGAATCGAGGCATAACCTGAGATTTAGGTGATCCCTGTTGCTGATTTTCTGGAGAGGAAGAAGATTTGTTGAATAATTTGGAGAACATGACGATAAATCAAGGACCGAACTCTGTAATTGTTCAGACAACGAACAATGATGAGAAATTAGTGATGACGCCGGCGAAAGCAGCTCCGATGGAGATCGGTGCGTGTGAAAGACGGCAAAATAGATTCCGGCGACCGTTTGGACCGTTAATTTCAGCGACTAAACTATGAATATGATGGGAAACATGGACCCAGGGACCGGAGTTACAGGACAAGCAACCTGTGTTTCATTCCTTTATTGATTTCTTTGTTCTTCCATTTCCATTTCCATTTCCATTTCCTTTTCCTTGATATTTTTTGTTTAGGATAGTCAGCAACAATATTTTTTTTAAAGTTATGTACAAAATAATCATTTCTCAATATTTAATCCGTCGCCCGATAAATTATTCACATTTTTTATTTAAGTTGTTTCTGAAAAATTAGAAACTTTTCTCCTTTAAAGTTATTAATTTTTTTTTCTATTTTGATTTATTTTTTTATCTAATTTTTTATGTAATTTTTGCTAGATGACAATTATGTCAAATTATATAAAATTTTACATTTATTTTAATTCTTATATTCAGTCAATATGCTAAATCTTTTGTGATGGAGGGAGCATCTCTTATTCCCCTTTAATTATAATCACTTGAGTATTTAAATCCACAAACTACGCAATTCTCACCAAGTGAGATTCACAACAACTTTTACACAGCTTACTGCTTTATTATGCTCCTTTTGTTCTTGAAAAGTCAAAAAACCCTGCAACAAGTGCGTCAAATGGGATCATACTGAATTGGAATGCGATCCAAACTACACAAAGAATGAAGTACAAACAACCAAAGTTAAGAAACATACAGAAAAGCAACCTCATCCATCTATTCTTATCCAAGAGGACAAAGTCAATCACAACAATTCCACCTTTGATGGTTTTCAAATGATTCAGAGGATACAGTGGCAGAAAAAAGAAAGTGCCAAAGGAGGAAATCAAACCAAAGTTGATCTGCCCCAAACAAAGGATATAAGTGAGTTTCTGGTATCTCCTAGTTTCTTTTCAAAATTAGGAGAAATGGATATAGATACTCAAGACACACACCCCTACATCCCATTTTAATGTGGGCAATATGGAATGTGAGGGGTATAAATAGTACTGATAAACAAA
>JBBYHH010718358.1:0-17437 GCA_038382905.1 Daphne laureola
TAGCTGTTTGATCTTGACCATTGAAAAATTATCCAAAACGCTACAGCTACTTGAAACAGTTATTGTCAAACGGGACCTTAATCAGTTGTATGTATCTGGATGGGGGTATTGATGGAGTTGTTCAAATGATAGTTCTCCTAACAGTGTTTTCTTCTTCATGCGCTTGAATCCGAGATCGTGATTAAGAAATGATGGAGCCATTTTACATGACTAATTAAAAATAATCAAACTCTATCGGTTTATATTTAGATTCTACGGAATGAATGATAGTTGATCTATTGTAAAGATAAATTGTCTGCATATTATTGTCTTCCCCGTCTCTATGGTTGGTTCACAATATGTGAATGAATTTTTTTTTGAGATAACGAACCAAGTAGGTGAATTAAACATGGATGTCTCGATTTTTTGTTTGGTTTAATCCAAACACGCGGTAGATGCTATTTGTTATTTAAAAGACTCTTGTTAGGGATGCGCAAAAAAGATGTTCAATAATTCAAGGGTCCTTACTTGAATAAAATTTGAAAAATTAAAATTTTCTAAGATTCTTTGTAAATACATAATTAGATACCTTTCAAAGTTATTGATATGGTTTTGGATCCCTAAATTTAAAGTTTTTTAAGAGGTAAGAACATGACCAATTAAAAGTAGATATAGTAGTATTTCACACAACTTAAAGTAGTACCGCCTACTGACAAAGCTAGGATTCGATGTTAGAGGTTACTAGGAACTGCAATTTTTTTTATCATTTAATGATGTAATTTAAAAAGTAAAATTTAAATGAGTTAATTAATAAAGAATAAAAATTATATACACATTAAAAATTATTTAAAATTATAAATTACTGCAAAATTACATATTAAAAGCTATTAAATTTTAATATAATGCTCGTTCAAATCCTTGACATATGGATTTATTTTTTTATTTTTTTATTTTTTTTAAAGGATAAAAAGATAAAGGCAAATAAGATTTTTTTTTACCTATCTTTTACTCTCACAAACTTCATATCGATCTCAAAAAATTTGAAATTTCTTTGCAATTTCTTACTAAAATAATACACTTAGCCGCCGAAAATTTGATATAATTCACGAATGAGAGATAATATTCCTTTCTTACAATTTATTAGTGCACCTTATCTTTTTAAGTGTGACTATTTTTAGGTGAAGTTTTAATTTTATGAATGTTCAATGCTTTATTTTGAAAGAAAAAATGTGATATCTTTTGTTTACTAGTCACACAAAAAAAATTAAGATTTATCTCTAATTAAAAAATATTATTGTCCATAACAATTTGTTATCAAACGTTGCAAAAACAACACAACCAAAGTATTTTAGAAATCAGAATTTATATTTGGGTTGAGATGAAGTTTTTTTTTTATTTAAACTCAATTCTCATTACGTAATGGATTATAGAATAATATGTTTAGGTATAAGTTATAGGTATTTGTTTTGTTACCACCCCCGGTCACCACATACCTCGGTCACTGATACCGCCTGTCTGAGAAGGTTAAGCCGAGATGCAACCTGGTTCATATGCCCACAAGAAAACAACTACTGCTTTTTTTCTTTTAAATTCTTTTTTGTGCTTTAATTTTCTCTACTTAATTAATCTCATCCTCTAATTGGAGCCAACATCAAGTAAGCATCGTTGATAAATGACATATGTCTTGAGGGAGAAGTTATTTTGAATTTATATACACACAACCCACGTAATTTATTATAAATAAAAGATTAGTGTGTTGTTAACCACAAGAAAACACATACTAGTAGACTAGTAGTAGCATTAACAATTATATAAGCATTTTTACCTTTTTTTTTTTGCGATCAGTAAAAAGTGGAGTAATTTTTCTCTAAGGGCGTGTTCAAAACAAAAACAAAAACAAAATCTAAATCTAAATCTCAACCCACAAAGCATCCTTAATTTCGGATAGATTTTATAGTAGTTCTCTGTTCAAATTACCTTTTCATTATCTTCTTGTTGTTTGTTGAATAACATTTATTTTTTCTAGTTTTATGTGGATCGAATATTATTGAATCTTTTTTAAGGGTAACTTTTTCAGTGGTATTTTTTTTATTCACAAGACTCAAATCCAATCTGAGATATTGTTTAAGAATATTTGAATCCCTTATCACTCAATCCCAATAATTCAACAACGGTTGATTTCATTGAATTAAATTATTCACATTAATCTCATTCATCAATAAAAAACATCACGAAATTATATAATTTAAATTGAACTTTTCTTGACTACTTGATCCTCCTTTACCAACCCAACTTTTTTTAAAAAAAATTGAACTTAATTATCATTAAGTAAAAAAATTACTCATAACAAAATTTGAGGACCGCAATATTATGATTTTATATATATATTCGGTGATAGGGAATGTGAAAGGTAAAGCTTGAACTCAAAACCTCGTTTCAATGTCCTTAAAACATAATATTTAATTTATGATTCATAATATTTAATTTATAATTTATTTTTATAAAATTTTAAAAATATAAATTTAAATAATTTATATATTTATTATAATTTAAAATTTAAATTATTTAGATATATATATATATATATTATTTTTCTCTTACTGATTTTAATAAAATTTTAAATCAAACATTTCAACTCAATGAAAAATGTAAAGTTAAATACAATAATCTTTACGTCACCAAAATTATTATGGTAATATTCACTGGGAGACTTTGAAGGTGAAATGCGAATCTATTTTCATGGGCAAAGGAAGTCCAATTCGAATTTAAAACAAAAATTAGCCAATTTCTGAAAAACTACCACAGTTTTGGGAAGTTGGGAAGGCGGGGAAGAAAGGGGCAAAAACGAAACAAACACACAGGAAGAAGAAGAAGAAGAAGCAGCCATTTTACCCTGCAACGATCGCCAAGAAGAAATTTCTTGTCTTTCGATTCTCTGATTCCCTTAGATGGGATTCAGAGGATCATCTTCATCATTTCAAAAACAATAAAAAAGAAAAAGAAAAGAGAAAGATTTATTATTCTGTCTCATGCATTGAATACAAACCACCACATTGTTTTGTTATTACACAATCAATTTCAAGCCCGCCCATGCATATCTCAATCATATAGCTTTCTTGGCGCTTCTGGGTCAACAGAGATTTTAGGAACAAGTTCATAGGAAGCAGCTTTTTCTTGGAAGCAGAATCGTAGAGGAAACATTTAATACGAAGAGAAGATTCTTTCTTCTTCTTCTTGTATATACTCTATTGTTAATTTGTTGCGATTCTGTGAAATGGGTATCTCCAAAACTGGTGTTCAAGTGGAGGGTTGGCTGTGTACCGTTCGTTCCAATCGGTTTGGACAGCAGTTCGCAAGAAAGCGATACTTCATTCTCAAAGATAATAACTTGCTGAGTTACAAAGTCGTACCCAGTTCTGAGGAAAAGGTGCTTTTGCATGTCTTATTTTTCTTCCTAATTTGAACTTCTTATCATGTTCTGTTGGGATATGGTGTAGAATTTTATCACTATGATGCAGTATTTTTTGAACCTGTAGAATGTGTATGGGGAATTGTTTCTGGAGACCCGTTTTTTTGGCAAGATGGTTGTTCTACATGCTTGCTTGGACTTCATTTTGTTTCTGTTTCCTTCTGTGTTTTCAAGTCTTTCTTGTGTTGGAAGTTTTGTCCTCTTCACTAAGAATTTTACTGATTGAGGCTGTCAACAGCATGAGTGTGCTGGTGATTGAATTTGGCTTTGTGGGTTAGGAATCCCTAGAATAACATTAGTTGTTGTGTTAGGGATTCATTCGTGTATTTGTGAGGACTAATCGGCTTTCTGGAAGTCTTCATGTGCAGGAGCCTGTTAGAAGTGCAGTTATAGATTCCAGTGTTCGAGTCACAGACAATGGAAGAGAGAATATTCAGAAAAAAGTATATGATACATGATACTCCCAGACCATTTTTTCCTCAAGTTTCCCTGTTTAATTTGCTCCGCCTTAAAATTGGAATCAGCATTTGTTTGTTTACTATCTATTTGATTTTGGTCCCCAGAAACATTCAAATTCAATTCATTTGCTACAACCCTTTTCTTCTTTGCAGGTTCTGTTCGTTTTCACCCTTCACCATACTTCAGATAGAAAAGATAAGTTAAAGGTGCGATCAATTTTTTCAAGAGCTTATCTGTACATGAGTATGAAGTTCTGTTTATGAGTAGATAGTCTGAAAATTTGAATTACAGTTAGGAGCATGTAGTTCAGAAGAAGCTGCGAAATGGATCCATTCATTGCAGGATGCTGGCTTAAAGGTTCCAGATCGGTACTTTATCTTACAAGTGCCAAGGTTGTCTTTATGTGAAAGCTTAATGGAGCAATTTATATTTGTTTCAGGAGTGTTCTGAACCTCAAATAAAGAGCTTGTCATCGGCTTCTAAAAGAAGATGGCCATCTTTGAGGTAATTTATCACCTCATGATCCATCAATTTTGATAGAGAGCCTTTTTTTTTTTCCCTCTAAATTCTATTTAAATGGACATAGGAATTTCAATTTCGATGATAATAGTGGTGTTGGATATTGTGCTTTGAAGTTCAATATTGTAAACCATTTAGTTTTTCATGTATTTTTTGCATCTAGTCTCTGGTTTCTCAGTCTGCTTCCTTATCTGTAAAATACGTTTTTACGCAGATTTCGTGGTTCAAAGCACCAGAGAGCTTCATATTTTTTTTGGAACGCTGTCTCATCTTTGAACATTGATATAATGAAACCTGATGTTATCGCACCTTCTCCGTGGAAAATATTCGGGTGTCAAAATGGTATGAACAAGATTTATGGATGTCATATTTTAATTGCTATGTCCATCCTTTGTTCATTTAAATGTCATATGAAGCAGGATTGCGACTATTCAAGGAGTCAAAGGATGGCGACTCATATGGAAACGTAAGGCTCTCCTGATCTCTTAATTTTGATGATTATTTGGGTATCTCATTTTATTGCCTTAAAGTCATGCTGAATAATATGTTTTCTTTATTTTTTCTCAGTATTGGGGTGATCATCCAGCATTTATGGCTGTTGGTGTAGTTTACGGGACATCAGAGGACATCTTCAGTACACTCATGTCTTTTAGCTCCTCAAGATCAGAGTAAGGCCACTAAATCTGCATCTCTTATTCTAATCCTTATCAGTCATAATGACCAGATTTCTGAGGAACACTGTATACATCATGCAAAAATCTTTCCACTCTTATTTATTCTCTTGTTCAAGGAAGCTAAATTCCTGAGTTTGTTGCAGATGGGATTATTGTGTGCACAAGGGCTCTGTGGTAGAGCACATAGACGGTCATACAGATATAATTCACAAGCAGTTGCATGGTGACTGGCTACCTTGGTCAGATTTGTTCCTTTCCAAATAGAATTCTTTCTTATTGTTGAGTGGACTATGTTAAATCTCTAAGGTCTCTCCAGGGGAATGAAACGAAGAGATTTACTACTTCGGCGCTATTGGAGAAGAGAGGATGATGGCACATATGGTGATTTCTTCAGATATACTGAATTTATGATTCTGATCTTTAAGACCCCGTTTTCTTGGGATAACACTTTGCTTCTTCTTGCAGTAATTTTATACCATTCGGTGTCTCATGAGAATTGCCAACCTCAGAGTAGCTGTGTCCGTGCTTGCGTTAAAAGTAATCTTTGACTTCTAATTTGGAAATGTTTGTTTCCCTTGTAGTGATATGCATATGAATTTTGGGGAACTTCTGAAAGAAACATGGATGTTCTATTCATGTTTTCAACTATCGCTGATTCCATATTACTTACATACATATGCAGGTGGTGGATATGTTATAACTCCTGTACATGAAGGGAAACGATCGTTAGTAAAACACATGCTTGCTATCGATTGGAAGTTCTGGAATCTGTATTTCCGTCCATTAGCTTCCCGAACATTGACAATCCGTATGCTAGAGAGGATTGCAGGTACCTTTTCTATACAAAAGAGTATCGGAAATCTTTCTTCCTCACATGCTTTAGGTACGTAAATCAGTGTCCAATGCTCATTTTTATTTACTAATTCCAGCACTAAGGGAGATGTTCAAGACCAAACAAGGTTCTTGTTCCCGTGTATGTTCATCTGTACCCAGGAAAATGGATATCAGGTTACTCCAAACTCAAACGGAGGACATTAAGGAACTTAAAGAGGAGGATGTAGATGGACATGACCAGGAAAAGATGCCAGGAGGAAGTCTGACCAGGCTGGATGATTCATCTGATGAGTTCTTTGATGTTCCTGAATCAACTGAGTCAACGGACAATGACGAGCAGTCTGAAAATGAATGGCCTCCTGAAGGAAGTCCTGAAGGGCATTCACAGGTGTACTTCACTTCTCTGAAAGAGATTTAGACCATTAATAGTAGAATACATGCTTCATTGTTCTGTTGTTGACTATTTTTTTTTTTTTTTATTACAAATGCAGAGTTTATCACAGTCAAAAGTCTCTGCTGCTGGTCTTGTAAAAAGGTTGCATGATTTTGCAAGTAAGTTTGAATATCGTGTCGTTATGTCATACAGATCACTGCAGTATGTGTATGGACTATGGAGGTTGTTTTAATTATATTGGAACTTGAAAACATTTAACCTTGTTGCTGTTGCAGTTCAGAAGAAAGGCTACATGGATTTGCAAGACACAGCGCTGGAAGACAGCATAAAATACGGTTACGGGACAACGCTCCAGAAGGATGCAGATTGTTCTTTGCCCTGTACTTGGACCGAAGCTGATCCTTCTGCATTTCTGATCCGCGGAAAGAGTTACCTGGAAGACAGTAAGAAGGTATTACCAGAAAATTTACAAGAGAAACTACTGAGTTTTTGCCCCATTTATTCTCACCATGTTGACGGAAATATGAAAAAAGTTTGCTGTCTTCATCCTTAGCCTTCATCGAAAATGTTAAAAGACATATTTTCCGAAATTCAAGGTCATTTGTCCCGAACAAGTTAGCTTCATTGCTCATGTTTTAGTGATAAATGATGGTCTTTCTTGTCAGACAAAAGCAAAAGGAACCGTCATGCAGATGATTGGTGCAGATTGGCTAAGTTCTGACAAACGAGAAGATGATCTTGGTAGCCGTCTTCGTGGAATTGTTCAGGTTGGATATAAGAACTTAGCAAATTGGACTTAATGCTTGAATCAGCTCCTTCTTCTCCTTCAATAGTTCTCACTTATATTCATGCAGGAGTCAGCAGCAAGAGGTGGACCAGAGTTCTACTTCATTGTCAACATACAAGTACACACCCAGCAAATTCTGTTCATCCACTGTAATTGTTGTACATCATGGTGTTTTTGTACTCATCTCTAATGTGATTTAGGTGCCCGGTACAACCACATATACACTCGCGTTGTACTATGTTCTGAGATCTCGTTTGGAAGACCATCCCTTGTTAAAGCGGTTTGTTGAAGGAGATGATGCTTTTCGGAACTCAAGATTTAAGCTCATACCATACATCTCTAAGGTCAGCTACATCTATAACTTCGACTACTACGCGGTTACGTTTTCCCATATTGAATGTTCAGGTCTTCTACTTCTCAGGGGTCCTGGATAGTGAAACAAAGTGTCGGAAAGAAAGCTTGCCTTGTAGGTCAAGCTCTCGAAGTCCTTTATTTCCATGGCAAAAATTACTTGGAGGTACATGTATGATCATTGATCCGGGATCGTCCATTCTTACTACCGGTACCTGTTTTGTTATGGGATTGTGAACTGACCATTTTCTTGGTTTCAGCTCGAGATCGATGTTGGGTCTTCAACGGTAGCAAGGGGTGTGGTTAGCCTTGTGCTTGGATATCTAAACAACCTGGTCATTGAAATGGCATTTCTAATACAGGCATGCCTACCATTCTCTTCTAGTTATGTTCTTTTCAACACAGTTGTGTTCGTTTTGATGTCTATGATTCGAATGAAAGTATTCGTGCAGGGTAATACGCAGGAAGAGTTGCCGGAGTTCCTCCTAGGAACGTGTCGACTTAACCATTTAGATGTGTCGAAGTGTGTGCCTAGGAAAGAACTGGTGTAGTAGAAGAGAAGCTCTCAAGTGTTGTTGGCTGGTTCAATTCAATCGGCCACCATTTTTGTCAGAATTGAAAGAAGACAAGTTGCAGGTAGGGGAGAAGTTGCATTCTGTGAATCTGTCTGTTGTACTTGTAGGCTCATTCATTCTTTGTGTGGGATTTGGGGGCAAAAATCTGTAAGTAGCATGCTAACTGTAAATGACATGATGAACGAAGCAGAAGCAAACGCAAAAGCAAAAGCTCTTGTTTCTTGCTCCTGCCACTTACAACCTATATATATATATATACAAGGCTCATTCCAAAATTTGTTTACCTTAGTCCTTATATATGTTAGGGAAAAGGATCCCATTTGCCAAACATTTAACCAAAATATCCTTTTACCACTTTTTTTTTTTTTTTTTCCGGATCCTTTATTATCACTACTGTCACGGTTTTTGGATCCCATTTACCACCGTCGTTAAATTAATTTGAAACTAGACCATAAAGTTTCTGAAAAATAACAAATTCATTCACAAATTCACCCACAAAAAGGAGAGCAGAACGTCTTGATCTTCGATCTCGATGGTGAGACATTCGACGTCTAGTTGCTAATGATTGAAGAAGGGATCTTTGAGGTAAAAGCCATTATTGGCGACACGCATCTCGGTAGTGAGGACTTCGACAACCGGTTGGTGAGTCATTTCATGTTAGAGTTCAGGGGGAAGCATAAGAAGGACACCAACGGCAACGCCAGAGCACTTCAGCTGCCAAGGACGGCGTGCGAGCGGGCAAAACGAGCACTTTCATCCACCACCTAGTCGACGATCGAGTGTACACGAAGTGGTTCTTTTTGGCGGGTCCACCTGAATTCCGAAAGTACAAAAACTTTTACAAGACTTATTCAACGGGAAGGACCTCTGCAAAAGCATAAACCCCAACGAAGCAGTGGTGTACGACGCGACGGTGCAAGCAGCGATCCTCTCCGGCGAAGAGCACAAACGGAGGGAGTTATATGCATTCCTCCGGCAAGTTGGGGTCTGCCGGAAATCACCACCGGAAATAAGCGTCAGAGGGTAGGCCGTTTCTGGTCTGGTACACATTGGTGTTCCGGCGGGAGAATTGTAATTTTTACAAATTTAGGGTTATTTTTTTTCATGTTAAAAGATTTGGGGTCAAATTAAGTATTAAGATATAATCTGTAACAAAATATTTAAAAAATATTCCATTCGTTAACGGTTTCAGTGGTAAATAAGATCCATTAAAAAAAATCAGTGGTTACAGCAGAACGAGAAACTTAATATAATGACAAAAAAATATCTGAAAAAGAAAAGTGGTAAAAAACGAACTTTAAGTAAACGTTTGCGGCATTTGGGTCTTTTTCCCTATATATTAGTAACATTCTTACTAAATTCATTAAAAGATTAAGGATGACTTACAAAAATCCATCTAGGTAAAATTTCCAGTTTTTTCTCTTGATTTTGGAAAACTTATAGAAAACTCTTTAAGGTATTGTTAAACTTTCACCTACCCTCTTTAGTAGTTAATGCAGTTAAATTTTCTGTTAAATTCGTGAAGAAATTATCTAATTACATCTTAAATGTTAGAATATAATTATTAGGGTTAAAATATTTATGATATAATTAGGTGATTTCTCCATGAACTTAATGAAAAATTAAGTGAGATTAACTCTTAAGGGAGCTAGTTGAAGGTTTTACAGTACCTTAAGTTTTTTTTTGCAGATTTCCAAAAATTGAGAGAAAAAATTGGAGATTTTACGGATTTTTATAAGTTACCCAAAGATTAACGAATTAAGAAAAGTAATAGTGTTAATTAAGAAAATATGATAAACCAGCATAAAATGATAGTGTTAGTATGTCATAGACGAAAATTAGAGTGTTTAGATCTAAAAACGATAAATGTTTAGTTCTTTATTTTATTTTAAAGGAATGATTATTCATTTAATGGTGAATCGTCTAAGACTGAATAAATAAATTAAATAAGGATAGTTTTTCAATAAGATCTAGCGCTCTTAACAAATGATGAGCATAAACGTATCTACTCTTCTTATAGTATAAGGTTACAAAGGAGGCCAAATCAGAATAAAAAATCTTACAATCCCACAAATTTAAGATAAATAAAAACAAAAATATCTAAGAATAACTCAAAATAAAAAACAGAAATAATAATAAAATTATCAAAATAAAAAAATAAAATAACTAATTTATGATATCATATCGGAAAATTCTGCACCAGCGAGCATGTCCGAGACACGGAAAGTGATAGATCATAAAAGGCTTTTCCCCTGCCTCGCGGCCCAATTCCATTTCCAGCAGGCAGTGCACACAGAAATGCTTCACCGCCTTCGATCACCTGGCTGAGCTACAAACCCAGCCAGACCCACTAGTTCTTCGCAATTTGTTCATTTTTTGTTGTTCCTCTCTTGAAAGACCTACGCTTTAATCAATTCTTCGACTGTAACTGGGTTCTTGTTTGTCCAAGACTGCTTAGATTCCATCTTCTATTTTGATTATTGGAAAACTCAACGTCAATAACGACCTTGAATTCAATTGGGGACGCCCAGTAAGTCATCTTTCTCTTTTGTCATAAATTTTCTTATTCTTTGAAAAGGAAAGTGAGAGTAATTTAGGATCAGTTGTTGCTTACGTTTACAGGCATTTCTTTTTGTTTAGGGAAAAAGAAAGAGCTTAGTTCTGGAGTCTTAAGTCTCTGCACTTTGCTTTTGTGGTATTTCTAACTTCTACTAAGAAGAGCAATAGAGTTTCAAAAGGAAAGCAACGGCCACACTATTGAAATCTTGTTTCCAAGTGAGAGTAAACCCGTAAACCATGAAGTTCCAGATAGAAGATGTCACCGTTTACTTCCCTTACGACAACATCTACCCAGAGCAGTATCAATACATGGTGGAGCTGAAACGTGCCCTCGATGCCAAGGGTCATTGCCTGCTGGAGATGCCCACTGGCACCGGCAAGACCATTGCTCTCCTCTCTCTCATTACAAGCTACACCCTTTCCAAGCCTCAATCGCCAATGAAGCTCATTTACTGCACTCGAACTGTCCACGAGATGGAGAAGACGCTAGCTGAACTGAAACTTCTCCACAGCTACCAGATCAACCACTTGGGGCCTCAAGCTAGGATTTTGGCGATTGGGTTGTCCTCAAGGAAGAATCTTTGTATAAACCCTATTGTAGTCTCAGCAGAGAATCGGGACTCAGTGGATGCAGGTTGCCGGAAACTGACAGCCAGTTGGGTCCGTGCCATGGCCGCCGAGAACCCCAATGTGCCCACCTGCGAGTTCTTTGAGAATTATGAGAGGGCGACTTCTTCCGCCGTTTTGCCACCTGGGGTTTATACTTTGGAGGTACTTGATCTATTCAGTTGATCTTTTTCCAGTGCGTATCGCAAATTTGCAATGTTTTATCGTTTAGTTAGTTTATGTTAGGCAATATGTGAATAAAGTATTACCTGAAGTGAAACCAAATAGGACGTGCAGATTATGGTTAATCAAAGTTACCGTGATCTTAGTTTCTAACAATGCCTTTCATTCTGCTCTAGCCATTCTTTGGATAGTGTTAACGATGGGTATAATTTGCTTAGTATCTTGAAGAATTCGTGTTCCTCTATTAAATACACTTAGCTTTTTGCCCAGATGTTGAATTATTTCACTTTTAATGTTATCATAATTTCAGTCTTATTTCCATTGATTGTTGACTCTACAGGATCTGAAGCTGTTTGGGAAGGAGAAAGGATGGTGTCCATACTTCTTGGCTCGGCATATGGTGCAGTTTGCAAATGTGATTGTCTATAGTTATCAGTACCTGCTTGATCCTAAGGTGGCTGGAATTATATCAAAGGAACTTCAAAAGGAGTCAGTTGTTGTTTTTGATGAGGCTCATAATATAGATAATGTGTGCATTGAAGCCCTTAGTGTTAATGTGAGGACACAAACCCTTGATGGAGCCACAAGGAATCTTAACAGGATAAATCAAGAGATTGACAGGTAATATGCTTTTTTGTAAATCTGGTAAAATATTAGACTTGGTGACCTGTAATGGATGCTCAACTTAATAAAATAGTTTGCTTATGCTCCAACTTCTAAGAGTCTCTGGTAGCAGAGGCAAAATTTGTTCCAGGAACATCTTTTTACTGAATAAGACTTCAAGTAACTCTTTTGCATATGTTAATTTGTTCCTGAAAATACTTTTAGTACAGCCTACTATGATTCCTGCTGTGTGATCGTGTAAAATTGAAACACACTTATGCTTTTGGTGGTACACATCATTTGACCGTTATTTTTTATTTGTCGTGCAAACGACTTTGGTCCTCGTCCTTCACTTTAGAAACTGAATTTGACATATCCCTGCAAATCTTTTGTCGTGGTAGGAAGGTTCAAGGCCACTGATGCAGGGCGATTGCGTGCTGAATACAATCGACTTGTTGAGGGTTTGGCACTGAGACAAAATTTTCCCAGTATGTGGGGTTATATGTACAAAATTAACCATGCGTTCTGTTTGGGGACATCCTAAGAGCAAATTTTATGTATTTTATGATGCAGCTGCAGACACTTGGCTTTCAAACCCTGCGTTGCCTGATGATATTTTGAAGGAGGCTGTACCTGGGAATATTCGTCGTGCTGAGCACTTTTTGCATGTTTTACGTAGACTGGTCCAGTATCTTAGGGGTCGGTTGGAGACTGAGAATGTTGAAAAGGAAAGTCCAATTAGCTTTGTTGGCTCTATTTATAGCCATGCTGGGATTGATCAGAAGACACTGAAGTTTTGTTATGATCGTCTTCACTCACTTTTGTTGACCCTAGAAATCACCGACACAGATGACTTCTTATACATACAGACAGTATGCGACTTTGCTACTCTTATAGGGACTTATGGCCGTGGCTTTTCAATAATCATCGAACCTTTTGATGAGAGAATGCCACATATTCCTGATCCGGTTTTGCAGGTTGGTTTGTTTTGTTATCTTACCATTGTCTCGATTTTTTCCGTGCCAATCACTGTAAGATATCTTCATTACATGCTTGTACTGTTCACTGGTTGATATTTGCAAATTAAATTAGCCATTTATTACTTTTATGGTACTGCTTTTTATTCTTCTTTCATGTATGTCCTTTGCAGCTGTGCTGTCATGATGCTTCTCTTGCCATTAAGCCTGTATTTGACCGATTCCAATCTGTTGTAATAACTTCTGGTACACTGAGCCCTATTGATCTCTACCCTCGCCTCCTTAATTTCCACCCAGTGGTTAGTCGTAGCTTTAAGATGTCCTTGACAAGAGATTGCATATGCCCGATGGTTCTTACTCGTGGAAGGTATGTTTTATAACAACCATTTTCTCTTCTCAGCTGCAGTGTAATTTCATAGAATTTTAATTTTAAAAAATGCTGTATTAGAATGGAATTCGTAGATATTTCACCTGCATGGAAAATATAATGAGATATTATAAAATCATGTCTCATTACAAGATATTATAAAATCAACATGCACATCACAATTGATAGTTTAAGTTCATTGTCATTTTTTTATGTTCTGTATATAAAATGCCAATGTACTTGCCTTAAATGGTCAAGCAAATGTGAGCTCATAAAATCGTGAAGTTACTTTTGCTCTCGTGGTAAAGAAATCGTCTACTTTGTTCCTTACAGTGATCAACTTCCTGTTAGCACCAAATTTGATATGAGAGATGATCCTGGTGTCGTAAGCAATTACGGGAAGCTTTTGGTGGAGATGGTATCAGTTGTACCAGACGGGATTGTGTGCTTTTTCGTTAGCTATTCATACATGGATGGAATTATCAGTAACTGGCATCAACACAAAATATTGGAGGTAAGAGATCTTGGTGGTTATTTTGCAAGATAGTAGTTTTTATCTGCATTCACTCGGTGTTTGTATTGACAATCTTGTTATTTATTCTATGTATTTTGCAGAAAATAATGCAGCATAAGCTTGTTTTCATCGAGACACAGGATGTGGTGGAAACTACTTTAGCTCTTGACAACTATCGAAAAGCTTGTGATTGTGGAAGGGGTGCGGTGTTCTTCTCCGTTGCCAGGTATATGCTGTTAATGGCACCTGAGCTTTCTCTTTTCCTTGGTTTTCTGAAAAAAGATGCTAAATTCTGTTTCTATTCCTCGCATTATACACAACAGGGGTAAGGTAGCAGAGGGGATTGATTTCGATAGACACTATGGTAGACTAGTTATTATGTATGGTGTTCCTTTCCAATATACCTTAAGCAAGTAAGTTTCTTCTACCTTCGCAAATCACTACTTCCTATTCCTACAAATGAGTTAACATGATTTTTGTTGCAGGATTTTGCTTGCCCGGTTAGAATATTTGCGAGACACTTTCCAGATAAAGGAAGGGGATTTCCTAACATTTGATGCATTGGTATTATCTGACATTTTCGTTGCTATAAGAAGTTCTGTTCTCTTTCTGTATACTCATTTGCTTGACCATAAGCTGCTGCATAGGTTTGATTTGAGGCTGTTGTTTGAAGCTTACTTGATATCTTTTGATGCAGCGGCAAGCTGCCCAGTGTGTCGGCCGAGTTATTCGATCAAAGGCTGATTATGGAATGATGGTATTCGCTGACAAACGGTATTCACTCACTCACAGTCAAGAAATTTCGACTTCTTTTCTTAAAAATGCTTTCATGACAAGCGGTCAAACATGCAGGTATAGCCGTCATGACAAGCGGTCAAAATTACCCGGGTGGATCCTGTCGCACATGTCAGATTCGAACCTGAATTTGAGTACCGACATGGTTGTACACATAGCACGAGAGGTATGTATGTATGTATGTAAACAAAAGAGGAGTCATTTGAGTATATGGTAACCCTAACCCTCATGCAGTTTCTAAAGAGAATGGCCCAACCTTATGACAAGAAGGGTGGTGGTGGTAACAAAACCCTGTTGTCACAAGAGGACTTGGAGAAGATGGCGGGTAGCGGTGTCGATCCTATGCTATTTTGAGGGCCAATCTGTTCAGCTGCTGGAGTTTGCCAATCTCAAGATCATGATGAGAAATTTCCATGTCTTTTGTAATGGAAATGCAGAGTTTATGACAGCCAAAAGTCTCTGGCGCTGGCTGGTCTTGTAAAAAAGTTGCATGATTTTGCAAGTAAGTTCCAATACGGTGTCGTTTATGTCATTCAGATCACTTCACCATGTATGGAGGTTGTTTTAGTAATTACTCCGTATATTGGAACTTAGAAACACATCTTAACCTTGTTGCTGTTGCAGTTCAGAAGATTTTGCAAGACATAGATGGGAACTTGAGTGGAGGCCCAACCCAAGATGCAAAAGCCCAATATTTTGGTGTTTGGTGTTTCTTCATTTTTTTTTGTCTTTATTTCTTCCTCTCTAATACTTTGATACATTTGTTTTCACTGTTTTATAACCTTTAATCTATAATTTTGTTTATGATTATATAGACATTTGAAGTTAAATGACGTCATCATGACAATTTTTAAAAACAATAGCAAAATTAAACTTAAAACTATGTAACGATAGTAAATGAGAGTTATTTTTAAGAGTAATGGTAAAAAAAATGCTAATAGATAAACGTTAATGGTAAATTTGATTTCCATGCCTTCGTTTTACAGTTTTAGGACGTTTGTATAGTTATAGGACGTTTGTATACTGATATGGACCTTAATTAATGATATTGGAGGACAATATTGAAATAAAATTGCATCCATATTTTAGGTACTGATTTTGACTGACAGCAAGAGATGGCTCCCATTTGCTCCGCTATACCTTCATACCATCCCACAATGTTTTTGGGTCCCTTTCACAGTATTTTTCATAATGTATTTTTGTACATTGAATTGCATCAAGTTATTATTATTATTATTATTATTATTATTATTATTATTATTATCATTATTATTAAAATAAAAACATGCATTACTAATTAATTGAATAGCATGAGATTAAATCAGTAACATTACCCTTGTCTTGATTGCTCATATAAATTAATTTTTTATTTTAAAATATTCTCTCTCCGTTTAATAAATAAAGTAGTTTTTTGCAATTTTTTTTTTTGTTTTTCTAAATCAATAGTTCATTATCCTTATAAAGAAACTTTCAGTAAAAAAAAACTTTTAGTGGGGGATGTTTATGTTATTATTATTATTTTTTTTTTAAAAAGGTTAGATCTAACATTACAACTACATTTGGTTATTTGCGGATTACGGGTGTCCGTAAACTGCGGATGATGGTTAACCGTAGTGCGGATACCCTCTTATCCATTATCCGCAATCACAATACTTATGGATAGAAAAAACAAAATCCGTAACCGCAAACTCGTGGACAAAAACCACGATGAAATTCGTCAATAACGGATGGTTATCCGCGATTTGCAGTTTCTATCCACCCATTATCACCCCTAGTTTTTATTGTGAGGAGAAGGGAGGAGTTCAAAGTTTAAACCCAATGAAGAGTAAATGGGCCTGCTCATGTCAAAGTTCAATGGGCTGAAATTTTCCAATCTTCTCTAAGGGTAAGATATAAATGGTTAATTTGGGTAAAAAGGGAATTATAAAGAGTAATTTTTTTGGGGTGATTTTAGTTTTATGGTAGATGATTGCATATGTCGTTGCTTGTGGTTTCAATTTTGTCGCCCTAATGACAGAGTGTGGCGTGGGGTGCCACTCTTCATAGTTGCATCATTTTCAGCATTTTCAATCACTTTTGTGCCCATATAAATCATATGACTCCTTGAACACAAATACGTACAACATAGAGAATGCAACTCCAATTTTACAATATTTGAGTTGTAAAAAAAAAGAGATATTTCTTAATTCACTCCAAATTTATAACTCTGTTTGACCTTTAAATTTACACACCAACTGACCTTTGAAACAAAGATACTCCAACGAATGCGTGTTTTCCTTTTCCTTTTAGAAAGAACTTTTTGAATAATTGGTAGTAATACTCACTTCATCTCGTCAAATTCTTTTCAAACACAACGTTAAGGGGAAAAAGTTTTCCATTTTTGTGTGTATTTTTAGAAAAGTGAAAAATAAAAAAGAAAACGTGTTTAGTTTAAAATTTTACATTTCTTATTTTCTGGAAAATTAATTTTTCTATATATTGAAAACATTCTAAAATCTAGAAACAGTCTTTTTGAGTTTCTAATTAGAAACCCGCTCGAGACTTACGGCAATTTGCTCGACGACTTTCGGAAGTTCTCCTCTTCAAGCTCCAAACTTCGATGTTGCCGTCGCCTCACCGGTAAGCTTTCATCCATCCTTCTTTCTCAATTGCGACACGATGCTGAGGTAACCATGTCGATGAAGGATCATGAAGATGATGAGGAGGGTGACGACGGGGAAGATGGTGGCATCGGTGATGCTCATCAGGATGATTGTGGTCATAGGACGAAGATGAGGGCGATGGACCACCTT
>JBBYHH010718468.1:0-17432 GCA_038382905.1 Daphne laureola
TCATTAAAATATTTGTATTTTCCAACAACAAAAAAATCTAAAGATTAAGCAAATATTACAAATCACATAAAAATTCAATTGCACAGGTAAAACATTTTAATATCACAAAGATAGAATAGAGTGTTGGTGACGTGAGAAAAATAGAGGGGAGAGTAAAGTAAAAAACATACATATTTTTTGTGTTTGTGAATATTTAATATTGCAAATATTAAATATCACAGAACTTAATTACATAAACAAAACATTTTAGTAGCTTAAAAATAAAAGGAAGAGTTTGTGTTGTTAACGAGAAAAACGAGTTGCAGGCTAATAAAGGAAAGGGACGCACCATCCATCAGTAGAGTTGTTCACCCATAACGCAAATGTCCTCAATCTCGAAAAGATTCTTTGTCTGAATGGTTAGACATGAAGAGTTTCGTCTGAAATTTCACCGTTTTTACAGCATTAGCTAGTTTATCCGGTCTTAGTGCCTTCTCTGCTGCTTGTACTAAGTTTTTGAGTTTAATTTGTTACTTTTGTGTCGTTGTTTATTTTATCTAATAAAATGAGCTTCCACTATTCAAAAAAAAAGGAAAGGGAAACATGTTAAATTTTTATTGGTGGATGATGGAGTGAAGGAGGGAGATGGAAGAGAGGATCTGGACTCGCTCCCTCTTAAGTCGCATTTCGAGTAGTGGGATTTTCAATTTAAGAATTCACCTCCCTTTCGCTCTTGAGTTAACTTCCTCTAGTTCTTCTCCGTCGTGTCGTGCCCTCCCACCAGCGTGTCATCGACCGATGTGCCTCTGCCGCCCCGATGCTCCTTCCATCGCTGTCCGACAACAGAATAATCGCCGCCCTGAAGATCTGTTGCAGAGGGAAAGACAACAATATCTTTGGGTTGAGACGACATCAGATTGTTTAAATTAAACAACATTAAATGTCCATCTCAACATTTCGTCTACCATGTTACATTTTAGGCCTAAAACTCAGTAATGAAAATAAGGTTTAGGGAATTTGACAAAATTTAAGGTTAAAAATCAAAAAGTTTTAAGCGTATTTCTCCCTTAATTAAACCAATATCTCAAGCAATTCACTTAGCACCAACACGATAGGGTGTTTAATGTAATCATTATGAAGAGGTTAAGGTTCCCAATTAAGCTTGCAAATTATACTAGTAAGAAATTGAGGAAGGAGATGAGGTAGAGTTAAAAGATGGAAATTAGAGTAGTACTCCACTAAGAAACAAACAAACAATCTCCGGGTGTCGGCGAGAACGGTGAGGGGAGCAGTCAAAGACAGACAGACAATAAGCAATCCACAATGGATGATCAGCTCAGCTCAGCTCAGTTGACCTTGAAATCAAGATGTATTGTGGCCATCCATGCCCGCCGCCGCCCATCATCTTAATTACTAGTAGTATCTCCAACCATTGAGCTAAAGCTAGCAACCACACTGTCTATGGCGGACCATCCTAGCTACTGGCGGTGGAGCAAGAATGATTTCTTCCCGGAGGAATCTTTCCAGACCTGGAGTACCTACGCCTCCGCCCTCTCTCATATACCTTCCCGATTCAACGACCGCCTCCTCACCCGCTCCAACGACGCCCACGAAACAGGGGAGCTCCGCAAACAGAGCGAGCACGACATGAAACGCTGCCTCACCTGGTGGGACCTCACCTGGTTCGGCTTTGGTTCCGTCGTCGGCGCCGGCATCTTCGTCCTCACCGGCCACGAAGCTCACATTCACGCCGGCCCAGCCATCGTCCTCTCCTACGTCGCCTCCGGCATTTCCGCCATGCTCTCCGTCTTCTGCTACACCGAGTTTGCCATCGAGATCCCATCTGCGGGCGGCTCATTCGCCTACTTGAGGGTCGAGCTGGGCGACTTCGCCGCCTTCATCGCCGCCGGCAACATCATTCTCGAAGGCATCGTCGGAAGCGCAGCCGTCGGCAGATCTTGGACATCTTACTTCACCACTCTGCTGGACCGCCACCCAAACGCTCTCCGGATCCACAGTACCCGTCTCCCCGACGGCTTCAATCTCCTCGACCCGATTGCCGTCGCCGTCTTGGCAATCGCTTCTGCAATCGCCATGACCAGCACCAGGAAGACCTCCTACTTAAACTGGATCGCCACCGGTCTCAACACCATCGTCATTCTCTTCGTCATCGTCGCCGCCTTCATCCACGCCAAGCCCTCCAATTTAAGCCCATTCTTCCCCTACGGAGCTATAGGGGTGTTCCAAGCCGCCGCCGTAGTGTACTTCGCGTACGGCGGTTTCGACAGCATCGCCACCATGGCAGAGGAAACGCGGAACCCTTCAAGAGACATTCCGGTGGGATTGCTGGGGTCCATGTCCATCATCACCGTCATCTACTGCTTGATGGCTCTGTCCCTCCCTCTGATGCAGAAATACACGGAGATCGACCCGAACGCGGCGTATTCGGTGGCATTCCAGAGCGTGGGGATGAAATGGGCGAAGCCGGTGGTGGCGGTGGGAGCTCTGAAAGGGATGACTACGGTGCTGTTGGTGGGAGCGCTGTCACAGGCACGGTACCTGACGCACATCGCACGGGCACATGTCATCCCTCCATGGTTCGCTCTGGTTCATCCCAAGACAGGGACGCCCATCAACGCCACACTCCTGCTCACCATCCCGAGCAGTCTCATAGCTCTCTTCTCCGGCCTGGATGAACTCGCCACCTTGCTCTCCATGAGCACTCTCTTCATCTTCATGATGATCCCCATCGCGCTTCTTGTCAGAAGGCACTACGTCACTGGACTCACGCCCACGCCCACTCTTTTCAAACTTGTCATCTCGTTGATCCTCATCGTGGCTTCCTCCGTCGGGACAGCCGCCTGCTGGGGTCTCTGGCCGGGCAGTTGGGTGGGGTATTTGGTGACGGTGGCTGTGTGGGTGACGGGCACGGTGATGATGGCGGTGTTTGTGCCGCAGCAGAGGAAGCCCAAGGTGTGGGGGGTTCCCCTTGTTCCATGGCTGCCCTCACTGTCAGTAGCCACAAATGTGTTTCTGATGGGTTCCTTGGGAGCCAAGGCACTCGCAAGGTTTGGAATTTGTACGCTACTCATGCTCCTCTACTATGTCTTCTTCGGCCTACACGCCACTTATGACATGGCTCATCGCCCGGTAAAGCAAGTTGAACAAGAAGACGACCACACTAGCACCAACACACAACCTCAATAATTACTCATACTCCTTCATTCATCTTGCAGCATACAAAACCATTTATGTAATGCTTCTTTAAGATCACACAACACAATAGAACTTACAAGCATGATTTATATACTATCAACTTTTGACTTTCAGAATTGTATTTGACATCAAACTTAAAAAATCATAGTCAGAAATTGAGGAAGGATTTAGTATATCAGCTACCATTAACAGAACCTGTGCTCTGAAGCACATGCATTACTACTACAATAGAAACAATCTGTGATCCAGAAAGTTGGAAAACATAGTTTAAAAACCATACTTGATATATAGCTCGTATGGCGAGTATGGACCAATACCAGAACTAAAATGATACCAAACCTACAAAGACCTTACGTTCTATACATATTATATAGATATAGGAATACCATAGAAGATGGTTCTATCAATTAAGTGCTTAACATATTTCCCTTACATCAAAGACTGCACTGACTGCAATAAGCAGTGACTTATGTACAAAGTTTCAATTGATATGGGAGCATTAGTACACTTCCACATACCTGCTCTCACCACCTTGCTCTATCCTAGTTGTAAGAGAAGGTCTCATTGTCACAATTGCTGATTCATTAGCTCCAGCTCTCAACGCAACCTTCCCAGCTTCCAGGAATCTCTTCACCGCATCTTCAACATATCCGTTAGCTTCCCCCACACTCATGCTTTTTCCAATGTCCGGGTAAGTATTCAGGACATGATCACCATTGAGCTGGGAAGCGAGTTGGACTAGTTCAACTTGGAATTCTGAGAGGCTAGCGTCTTCTTTCGGTCCTCCTGGCCTGAGTGAGGACGTCACAGCTGACAAAGTTTCTGCATCGAAACATCGGGTTAAGAACCACCCAGGTAACTTCTTGAAATTTGTATCAACTTACAAGCAACATAAACACTTTTTCTTCTGCATAACCAGCATTCTCCTCGCTTTAAACATCAGCAAGATGTATGATTAGCTTTGCTTATTAGCAGTCAAATGTTGTAAACATAAAATCGAAGCCACAATGGCACTGGAAATTTTGGAGAACGAGCAGCCTGAAGATTCCAGGTTGAAGCGAATTCAAAAAGCATACTAAAAAGGTGACGATTAATTCAAAGCAAGGCTTTGTGCATGCAAAAAACAGTGTAAAAAATCAGCTATAGACAAGTAAAATTCAAGTCAATTATACAGATTAATCTGAAACACAAACCTGGACAGTCAACACGGGGAGTCTTGCGCAGATGAAAGTAACTCTCGAAAGTACCAGCCCAAGCATCCCTCTTTGTCAGAAAGTTTGACTTTAGATTGAAAAGCTTCTTTACAGTTGCTGGGATGGAAGAATGCTCGAACTGCGAATCTGGAAAAGGCCCCTCTGGCTCATGTATTACTGCAACAACAATAGAATATCTGATAAGAAGGATTATAAGCGCCAAAAGAAAAGACTGCCCTTAATCCACAACAACTTGTACCGTTGGCTATGAAACCCTTCTCTTCCATTTGGCTAAAGGAGTACTTATTTCTTCTCAAAGAGGAAATGCAGAACCTTAACCTACCTATATATAACTGAATTAAGTGGCAATTAAACTGCAAATTATAGCCAAACTATGTACAGCTGTAACTTAATCCCTCTCTGCTTTTATACAACATGCATGTCCGAAGAGACTTAAGGTCGTCAAAATTGGTACTTTAGATGGCCCTAAAAACAGCCACAACCTCCTTGTTCTAAAAAGGGGCAAAAATTGTAAGCCATAAATACACTTCCTAAGATCATTAATATGATTAGATTGAAGCAATCTGAACTTTAAGATATAGCCACAAGAGTTGAGGAGAGTGAATAACGCAGCTACCGACATTAGTGGCTATCCAGTTCACACCTTTCCTTCAGACTTTTCATCTGGAAAACAAACCTAAATCTCCAAGCCCAGTAGAGCCAGAAGCCTGATAAGCAACCTTGCCAACAACACTATCGACTGAGCTTGAAAGCAAGCCACTGACACGGTACCTATCAAGCTTAACTCTTCAATATAAACAATCAAAACTTGAAGTTCACTAAACTCTAATTCAGCCTTACACTAACTGAGACTAGGGAAGCATAAATGATAACCATAGAAGCCAATGAAAGAAAAGAAACAGAAAAAACCCAAACTTGTTGGCTCACCTAAGCCCTTATCGACCCAAGGAGAGACCAGGATCGTCGGGACCCTGACTCCTAGCCGATCAAACCTGAAATAATACGGGTCGGGTCCCTCCATGCCGTCTGGGTTCGGCACACCCGAGACCGGAGTCGGCACGTGATCATAGAACCCGCCGTGCTCATCATAAGTAATCAATAGAGCCATCTCTTTCCACTGAGGGCTCCGCCGTAGTATCTCGTAAACCTCCTTCACGAACCTCTGTCCCTCCGCCACGTCGTGCGACGGGTGATCGTCGTTCGCCGGGAACAATTTGATATCGAAATAGCGCTGCTCGACCACCACGTAATTGGGCAACAACCCGAGCTTCGCGTGAAGCCTGAACTTCAACGCGTAGCTGTGGAACTTGATTATGTGCTTCAACTTCCTAAGGGACTTGAAAAACAGCGTAGCTGGAATGTTTTGGTAATAAATCCCGAAGCTGAGGCCGTTTTCGTCAAGCGAGTCGAAGATGGTCTTTTGGGGGAATCCATGGATAAGGTCCTTCCTGACGTTGCTCATCGCCCCGAACGACGTCGCCGAGTGGCAATAGAACCGATTCGGCTGAGTCGACGCCGGGACAGAAGCGAACCACCGATCGAACACCGCGAATTCGTTCGCCAGCGCCGTGTAGACGGGTACCCGACCCGGTTTGAACCCGCTCATGACGGTTTCCCCCATCCCCTCGCCCATACTCTCAGCTTGCTGTGCGAAGCCGTTCATCGGCGCCGGGTTTGCCGATGAGTCGTTGGACCCGAATATCTGCTGGCGGATCGCCTGGAAGGAGTGGCCAGGGTCGGAGTTCACAAAGAAAGCATCGTCAGACACAAACACCTTGGAGGAACCAGGTTCCGACGCGTTGCGAGGGTTGGACTCGGACCCGGATAGGCCGTCGATATCGGGTCGGGTGGACTTGAGCCAGCCAAAAATGTGGTCAAATGAGCGATTTTCCATGACGAGGACGACGATGGTCTTGATGGGTCCATCGATTTTGTGCTTCCGTCGGAGATTCTCCAAGTCGAGCGACTCCGATGAAACTAGAAGACATAGGAGAAGGATAACGGCGATAGGAGGTGGTCGGGCACCCATTTCGGCCCAATGAAAAAATCGATGGTGGAATGGGAGACGTAAAAACTAGAAAGCCATGGGTTGAATTGAATTGTACTCAAAGTTAGCTGTTCGTCAAAGCTCAGAACTTTAAAGTGGGAGCTGATGATATTTTTGGAGTCGACAGCCGAAATGAAGGAATCAGCCGCCCGCATATACTTCAAGAAATGACAAATATCCGAATACAGGTGTTTTGGACCACAAACACAATTTTGCTACAACCGCATAAAGGGATCTTCGACCCCTATTATCGACCCCCAGTCCCTATTCTTCGATCTCTACTAGATGAGTCTTAACCCCGACTCCTACTAGATCAACCTCTATTACCCCAATCCCTATTATTCTTCGACCCCTATTAATGTCCAAACTGCTCCAGCAGCCCTAACCCCTATTAGGTCAGTCCCTACTGCCTTAATCTCTACTTTTCGACCCTTATTAGATTGCCTAGTAGGGGTCGAAGGATAGGACTGAGACAATAGACTTAGTAGTGGTCGAATTGGGACAATAGGGGCTGATATTATTAATTTGTGTTATTATTATTAATTATGGGATTGTCACTATTTATTATGAGGTGTAATAATCTGTAATTAATTATGGTGTAAGTAATTAATAATATCATATCACATATATGGAAATGAGGAGTTCTCTTCATTTCAGATTAAAATAAAATTTTGTTCTTTGCACCGCATATTCACTTCTTTGTTTTATTTTTCATGTAAGCACTCAAGGTCAAGGACGTGTTCCTTTTAGAATTTTTTGAGAAGAAAGTGGGAAAATTTAAGAAACTGATGTGATATTTATGAAGTTTTTTTGTTTTAAAAAAAATGAATTTGATGGAGTTTGAATGTTTTTTAGTTACAAACAGAAAAAGTATATTAGTTGGGGAGCTATGGTTCGAAAACACTCAAACTCAATACTATGGAGTGGGCATTGGATGGTCAAAGATTTAAAGTGAATAAAAACTCCTTCTCCCACTGAAAATAAAAGTTGATAGCAATAGACAGTAGAAGGAAGAAGAATGAAAAATAAATAGTAAATAATTAAGGGGAGTGTATTTGATACTTCCACCATTCGTGAAAAAATTGGTACGTTTTTTTTTTTAATATTATGAAATATTCAAATTATCACTAGAAAAATTTGATTAAAAATTACAAAAAATTATATTTAGAAATTAGGTGAAATTACTTATTACTCTCCTAAATTATGTTGACTCAATCACTTTAGTCTCTGAATTATAATTCGTTTTAATTCAGTCTCTGAACTATATAACATTAATCACTTTGCCCCTTTGATCATATTAATATTAGTTGACCTTAGAAAAAAAATACCTATTATGTCCTAATTTTTTTTCCAATCTATACCTAAACACCCTAAATCTATTAGATCTACTAAAAATACTCTCGTTCCGAACAACATTTCTTCGTGTCTACCATCCTACCACCCTATCGTTCTCGTCGTCACACTTTTCCCCTCCATTTTTTTTTATTTCTTTTCTTGCCTTCAAAACTTTAAATTTATACAAATATGACCCTAAACCGTTAAGTAATTGACGATATTAAACTCACCGACGTCGAGTTACTGAGTCAAAGAACTAAAGTGATAGGAGTAACATAATTCAGGGACTGAGTGAGTACAAATTTTAGTTCATGGACTAAAGTGAGCGAGTTAACATAGTTCATGGAAGTAATAGGTAATTTGATCTAGAAATTACACACATTAGGGGGAAGTTAAAAATAGAGAGTTAGAATTCACCTGATATGTGAGTGAGTGAGAAGTGAATTACTGACATGTGAGAAAATGAAAAATTGGAGGGTAACTTTGACTCTCCATGAAAATATGTTGGTTTTTTGGTGAATAACTCATATACCATCCAAGATCAGAAAACATAGATGAAATCATCCCGTCAATCTCGGGCAGCACCCATTCCTTCTTAGACCACACACCGGAGCCGTATGGCCATGTTGTCTTGCCGAAGCGTGAATCGAAAAGCTCCCTCCAGTAAGCGTCGTCGAACTTCTTCAGCACCTCGATGTCGTGTTGCACGTCGAGCAACCCACCAGAACGACTCCGGGAGACGATCTCCTGCAGCGAGTAGGACTCAGTGGACTCCGGCCCGACGTTGAAAGGCACGTACTTGGCGGAGAAAGTATTCTCGGCAGAGGAGCGGTGGCGGCGAGCCTCGTCACAGATGTTCTCATCGGCAAGACGGCGACGGTTATTGGAGAAAGACGGTGATGGGGTTGAGGCTGTTGTTGAGATATTGGAATCGAATGTGGAGGATGAGCAGGGGATGAGGGAGAATCGATGGCAACGATGGGGTTGGTGGTGGTGGAGAAGGGGTTTGGGATTTGGCAAGTGGGATGAGTTTCAGAGTTATCTCACGTGAAAAAAATAATTCCCTCCTCCACAATTCACGTCTAAGCGCGAATATGTTAAGTGAAAAAAAGTCTAATTTACCATGAAAAAGATGTGAAAAATCCATAAATTCACTTAAAAAATTGTAACTTTGAAACTCTCTATTAATCTATAATTTACATTTAAAATATTTGAATTTACATATTAAAGTGTTGGAAAAATAAAATCATGGATTTAATCTTAAAAACAAAACGTACCAATTTTTTTAGAGACGGATGTAATGTATAAACTTGAAATGGAAATAATTTTCAAAAAATTATGAGAAAAAACTGGATTTTGAAAACTTTGTTATAAATTTGTGTTCATGAGTAAATACTAAATAGTACACACGTTTGATTTTTTATTGCATCTCTCATAGTTTCTCTAAAAACTTCTTCAAAATATAGAGATAATAGTCATATTCTTAAAAAAAAAAAATATTTCAATTCCAAGAGCTTATCCATTTTGAAGAATCATGCATTTATTATAATAATAAAATATTATATATTTTTGATTAATAATTAATAAATTATTTGGAAAGATGATAGAGATGAAATATATTTAAAGCAATGAGAAGTAGTTTAGAGATAAGAGAGATGTGAGAGATTTACAAAAAGTAGATTTATGGAGGCTCTCCAAATTTTAGAGAATGCTTTAAATTTAGGGAAGACTCCCAATTTTTTTTCCCCCTTCTCCATTTTAAAGAATGAGATGAAAAATCAGTTGGAGATGCTCTTATGTCTATTTGAGTTCAGTTTATATATATTAATATTGAGTATAATTTTTGAAAAAGTATGTTCATAAAATAGAGATATCAAATCACCATATGTATGTAAAAAAATTAAACTTATATTTCAAAATATTTAAAAAATAAGATCATAGATTAAATTATGAAAATAAAGCGTTGAAAACCCAAAAAAAATAAAATAAAAAATTATAAACTTTCTCAATTGTCATACATAAAATATTTTTAAATCCATCCTAAATCACATTTTTCTTAAATTCCTCCACTAACAAACATTACATTTAACTTTCAAAACTACAAAACTAATTTTCCAAATTGTTTTTCCTCGACACGCCTTACAAAAAGTCTTCATCAATCAAATCAATGTCACTCTCACAAATTTCAAATCAATTTACAAAAATTAATTACTCCTTCATTCCTAATTTTTTTAAATACTTTTCTTATTGAGTTGTTCCTAAATTATTAAAACGTTTTTTATTTTAGTAACTTTTCAAATCTACATTTACCAATTTACTCATAAACTCCTCTCAACCCACCTGCATCCTCACATCCTCTATCCACTTTCTCTATCTTGCTCATTCACTCTCCTGGTATATCTACAATCGTTTGTTCTTGACTCTCTACCTCTCTTCAATAATCAAGATTAGTATCATCCCTTCCTCAATCACTTTCACACTTAGACAAATCCTCCATTGATAATTCCATTGTCTTAAATCTCTTCCAATATTTTTTAATGGCTTCTCTATGTGTCTTCCTCCTTGAGTATCACCCTCAATCCAAAAAATCATCCATTGTCGAACTCGTATCCTTTGTCGGCGAGAAGAATAGCGGCTACAGACAGCGACGACGGTGCAGGTAGAGATCCAACTGATGACGATGAAACATGTCTCTTACAATTTCTATATTCCAACGAATGTGGCTTGCGGAGGATGGCCGCCGGTGGTTGGTAGTAATTTGTGTGATTTCTCGACTCCATGAGCAATGACCGGACGGATGACCGGATGAAAATCAAGACAGAAATGGCCATGGATAACGGAGATGGCCGACCCTCACCGGAATGGATGCTAGAAATAGAGTCATACCTTTATGTCTACCAAATTATGCATAAATGGATCTCTATTTGCTCATTTTTTGGTTATTCTTTTCAGTTTCAAGTTGTTTTCATCAATTAAAAGGCAAATCTATCAATATTAAGGAAAAAATTAGATGAAAACTTTATGGGAAGGAGAGGGAACATACAAAAAGAAAGAGAGGGTAAAGCTTAGAGTTCAGTTTGTTGTTAAAAAAAAAAAGGAGAAAGTCTCATTTCGTCACTAACGTTTACCTTTTAGACCAAAACTACCACTAATTTGAAAAAAAGTCTTATTTTACCACCATCCATAGTTTAATGATCAAAATTTGCCACTGAAATGATTTATTGGTCCCATTTTATCACCACGTTAACTTTTTACCACTATTCATTGTTAACAATGTCACCGTCACGCACCACCGCCATCAATGACGCCGAAACTCACCATTCATGGTCTAAGGTCGTAGATTGGGGTGTAGGACCGCCGGATCCTGACCAGGGGTTGCCGATTTGCGGCTTGGGTTCGCGATTCACCGGTCTTGGGACGCGATTCGCCCCCCTTTGACCGTGATTCGTCAGTCTTAGGCTGCAATCCGGCGACCCTAGATCGGGATTCGGTGACCCTATGTTCCGATTTACGAACCGGTGTATTTTTTTTTTCTCATTCCGGATTTTCCGGCGGTGGTTCGACGCAACTATAACGGTGATGACGAATTGAGATCCGAAACTATAACGGCGATGGTAGTTTGGGTCTTTTTTTCCGAAGTAGTGGTAATTTGGGTTCAAAACATAAACGTTAGTGGTGAAATGAATCATCCACCAAACAAAAAAAAGAAAAAAAAAGCGTAGAGTTCAGATTTAGGAGGGGCATTTTGGGGGAAGGGGTTTGTTTCTTAAAATTTGTACGGAAACAAAACGTTTGAATAAAAACGGAACGGTGAGAGTATTATTATTATTGAGTTTTATTTTTTCTCATGAACATACCCGAAATGTTAAAATTTTTACCGAAAAAATAGCAAAAGCCTTAATATGATTCAGTAAAATATAAATAAAAGTATACTTATACATTTAAAAAAATGGAAAAATGGGTAATTTTACCATTAATGTTTGAAGGTTGGTAACTTTTTACCACTAAATTTTTTTGGGGGTCAAATTACCATCAATGTTTGGGAAATGAGGTTATTTTGTCACTATCGTTAAATTGATTGACGGATTCCGTTAATTTTTTTGGATTAATTTTTATTTTCACCCTAAAATTTCTAAAGCTGACAAATTAATCCTTAAACTTTAGATTTCTACATTTTGACATCTCTCTCCCCCACGACCACGAGTAGTACCTTACAGCCTCAGCGTGCCGCTGCACCACCGCTCCTCCGCCGCTGCACCACCACCTCATCCGTCGTTGTACCGCCGCCCAATTAATCATTTTTTTATTAAGATTCAAGATTTTTTTTTGGTTTTTTAATGAAAACTTAGGTTACCTTTTAAAAAATAAGTCAATCTTTTTTTTTTAAACTACTCATAAAATAAAATAATGCGTATAATTTTTACAAGGAAATACTTTTTTAATAGCATTTTTTCCCTGCGGCTAGATGTCCATTTTGTTACATTTAATTATAAAATTCATCTTATAATTTTCAGTGAAATAAAATTAAAGAATCAATTGAAATTTTATTTTACTTCACTATCTAATATAACAAAAAAATGGAATTCACGATCAAATATGTTTTGGTTAAACAAGACAAATTTGGTACTTATAAAAACAAAACAAAAAGCAAAAAATAAATAAAATATTTTTGACTAATTGGGAGGCTGTGTAGCAATAGAAGGGGTAGTGCAATGACGGAGGGGCGGTGGTGCAATGACGGAGATGCAGTGTTGTAGGATGCTATTGGTATGGAGGGATCAAAATGTAGAAGTCTAAAATTTAAGTTTAAGGGTCAATTTGTTTGGTTTGGAAATTTTAAGATGAAAAAAAATATTACCACAAAATTTTTAATGAAATCTGCCAAATTATTTAACGATAGTGATAAAATAATCTCATTTCCTAAATATTAATGATAATTTAACCCTTACAAAAAAATTTAGTAACAAAAAATTATCAACCCCTAAATATTAATAGTAAAATGATCCCTTTTCCATTTTAAAATTGTATTCCCTATACGGCGGCTGTTTTTCGTCAAGCTTTACACGTCCTCGCTTGCGTTATCATTCATGGACAGCTCCGTATTTATTCACTCTGCAATTTGTTTCCGGGAGTCCAAAACTCAACACCAACACAACAAGGATTAATGGGTTGGAGAGGGATTCTGGGTTTCGAGTATGGAATCGTTCAGGCGCCGTTGGGGCCTGATATCTCCGGTCCGGAGCTCGTCGCTGCTGTTACTAACGCCGGTGGACTTGGCCTTCTTAGAGCTCCTGATTGGGTACCTAAAGTTAATTACTTTTAGAGAATAACATCATCGGATTGGTTGTTTGGATGTAGATTTGTTTGACGTTTCTGATGTCTCTCCATGTTTCAGCTCTTGGTTACTGTTGTTTTGGTAATTAGAAATGGATTGGTTTATTTACTTTAATTTTGGTGTATCAGGAATCACCGGATTACTTAAGAGAGCTAATAAGAAAGACAAGAGCTTTAACTGATAAACCATTTGGGATTGGTGTAGTTCTGGCTTTTCCTCACAAAGAAAACATAAAGGTCATACTTGAAGAAAAGGTAGCAATTCTTCAACTATACTGGGGTGAGTGTACAAAGGAGCTTGTACTTGAAGCTCATATTGCAGGGGTCAAAGTTATTCCTCAAGTGAGTATACTATTTTGTGGCATTTGTTTAGTACTTTCACTTGTATGAGAATGCTTTTACTCGGTTATCATTACCTTAATAGTAAGGAAAGAACTAGAATGCTGTTACTTGGTTACTGAAATATTCTATGTTGTTGCATCTTGTTTGGTTTGCCATGTAGTTTTAAATTGCTTGCAAGATATTCCAGGTTTGATGAAGTGTGATAATTTGGGGAAATCCAAAACCATAGGGTTAAAGATTGTGCATTAGCATAATGTATTTTACTTGAAACGGTTGGAGAAATCGGCATGTGGTTTATTTTACCTTATGGCACTGTGTTAACTTCATTCAAGGTCGGAAGTTTTGAGGCTGCACAAAGGGCAATTGATGCTGGGGTGGATGCAATTATTGTTCAAGGACGAGAAGCAGGGGGGCACGTAATTGGACAGGTACATGGACATTGCTCCTCAAGTATTGTTTTCTGAATTTTCTGGTGTGGCTGTGTTTTGATAGTAGCATATCTTCCTGAGTTATGGCATTGTTGTGCATGCAGGATTCTTTGATTTCATTGTTGCCTAGAGTGGTGGATCTTGTTGGGGATCAAGATGTCCCTGTGATTGCAGCTGGGGGTATAGTGGATGCTTGCGGCTATGTAGCTGCATTGGCTCTTGGTGCTCAAGGTGTATGTCTAGGCACCAGGTTTGTGAAAACCTTTTACTAAAGTGATATTTACTCCAATCTACGTATGGCAGAATGCTGATGAACCAGAAAATGATTTCTGCGTAATACTCCCTCCGTCCCACAAAGAATGTAACAATTGAGTTTCAGACTTTTGTTTAACTCGAGATTTCATTAAGAAGTTATATAGTGAAAAAGGTTCGGAAAAAATAAATATATACTATAAATTATTTGACATTATTTGTCAAAGTGTTTAAGGAAATGATAATAGATCAAATGTTGCACAGAAAATGTGACAATATATTTGTGGGATGGATGGTGTAACAACTAAGCGGGGTTTGCAGGTTTCTTGCAACTGAGGAAAGCTTTGCTCATCCAACATACAAGCAGAAATTAGTTGAACTTGACAAAACAGAGTACACAGACATGTTTGGTAGAGCAAGATGGCCCGGTGCACCGCATCGCTGTCTACAAACACCTTTTTTCCGTAACTTGAAATCCCTTCCAGAGGAGGAGAATGAGGCTAATCAACCGGTCATCGGTCGATCCACAATTCACGGTGCGGTGAGCATTTTTAATTTGAACTTGCATCAGTTTGAACAAAGTAGGCAACCTTGAAAGCATGAACTGGAACTCTGATTTGCAACGGTTCCTTTTCTTCTCAATTCAATGCTTCTTGGTGTTATCCTTATCAGTTGTCATGCTGAAACAGGAAAAGGAAATTCTCCGTTTAGCGGGTACCGTTCCGAATGCAACAACAACAGGTGATATTGAAAGCATGGTGATGTATGCTGGACAAGGTGTGGGTCTCATTGAGGAAATTTTACCAGCAGCAGAAGTGGTGAAACAGCTCGTTCAAGGAGCTCAGCTTCTCATCCGCCAAAAATTTAGCAGTCAACTGGACTAATTTAACGTTAAAGGAAAGCGCTTCTACGAGCATGTAATGCTAGCTATAAGATTTTAAAGTCAAATATAGCTAATAAAAATAGGAAAAAAAAAAAAAAAAAAAATGATCTAGCAATGCTAGCTATTATACTAGCCATAATAGCTTTTGTTATATCACACTTCTAAGTTAAATATAGTTAGTAAAAATAGGAAAAGTAGTCCAACAACATTAGCTATCACATTAGTTATAATAGTTTTAGTTATTTGATTTTCTAAATTTATGAATGAGGAGAGAGATTTTGTTACTAACCATATGATAAATATGGTTGATTTTAAATCAATAATAATTGTCATTGGTTATAATAGCTAGTATTATTGTATTAACAATGTTAAATTAACTAATCAATATAACTTTTTGTGTCATTTTAGGTATAATTTAACTCAAAATTAACTAGCTATTTTTAAGTTAAATTGTAGCCAAAATGACAAAAAAGTTATATTGGCTAGTGAGTTTAGTATTATTATTGCAACAATACTAATTATTATAACCAATGACATTTATTATTAATTTGAAATCAACCATATTTATCATATGACTAGCAATAAAATCTCTCTCATCAATCCCAAATTTACAGAGTTAAAGTTATTATGGCTAGCATGATAGCTAGTGTTGTTGGATAAAATATTTGTCTATTTTTGCTAGTTATATTTAACTTAGGAGTCTAATAGTTAATATTGTTGTAGATATTCTTATGCTCTTTAAAATTGGGAGTGAAAAGAGAAAATATTAAATTAACTAGTTAAAATAGTTAATGATTAGTATTGGTGTGGTGAGAATATTAAAGTCACTAGTTAAAATAGTTTTTCTAATTATTTTGGTTACAATTTAATTAAAATTTAACTAACATTATTGTTGATGCTCTAAGCTCCTTGGATGTTCTAGAATTAGTTCTGCTGTTGAGCATCCGTTTTTCATCTTTGAACACTAGCTAGGATATGTGTACTTCTGAAAACTTTTCCAAATTTACAATTCCAATTTTCTTTTTAAATGTTTGAATGCATAATTATTTTTCAATAAAATCTCGGATTGCAGTGAAATTAAATCGATAAAATGAGTTCGACTGACTAGGTACAAGTCATGTCCGGCTCATACCGCTCCTCCATCTTTGACCCGCTATCACGAGTTTATCTATTCTTCAAAGGGAAAATGTTCCATTTTGTTATTAATATTTGATAAAAGAACCATTTATATAATTATTTTTAAAAATAGTTTGTTATTACATTTTTGTTGTTGTCTCGTCCAATATTATCATTTTAATTGCTTTTTGGACTCTTATTGTCATTAAATTGATTAAGGGCGGAATTATGTGAGAATATTCAGTCAGAGGAATCCGACATGTCCGTTAAATGCTTACCTGACCTCCATTTAGACGGAATTAAAATCCCAAGTAACATTAAATTATATTACTAGGCCATTAAATGAAATTAAATGGGATTAATAGTTTAATGTCATTAAATGGGACTAAACCCCTCTGACCAACCAGCTCCTCCCGCATCTCCACCTCCTCCGTCGTCTCCGCTTGCATCTGTTAAACCCTTCACATTTTCCGATCATCGTTGATGGCTCCGATCGTTGTTGGTAACTCTCTTCCCGATGGCACTCTCGCCTAATTTGACGAGTCCGATCAACTTAAGGAAGTATTCGTTCACTCTCTCGCCGCCAACAAGGTGGTCATCCTCTTTGGTGTACCTGGCGCCTTCACCCCGACCTGCAGGTGAATCGCCATTCTGATTCTCATTTCTTTCGCATATAATCGGACATCTGAATCCTCGCTGGAAAATCCAGTCGTCTCATGTAATTTGGGGGAAAAAGAAGTTGGAATACTCTGTGTTAAGAGTGACCTCCTAATAGTTATAGATTTGATTAGCTTAACACGGGATTGTTTTCGTTAGAAATTGACTAACTAAGCCTTAATTATATAGCATTTCGATGCGATTTTAATTCTAGGGTTTTGATTTTGGTGATATACAGCTTGAAACATGTGCCTGGATTTGTGGAGAAAGCAGATGAGATCCTAGCGAAGGGCTTGGCTGAGATCATTTGCATCAATGGTATCGACTCATTCACTACTTCCGGTGAATGCCTTTGTTTTAAAGGAGCGGAGTACCGTGGAGCTAGTCCAAGAAAGGAAGGGGAGGATTGATCGAAAACAAGTTCCAGATGTTGTTGGGTCTACTGGTGGCGGCGACAATGAACTGCACCGATGACAATGAACTGCGCCGATAACACGGGAGCAAGGGCTCCTTTAAGGAGAAGCAAGATCTGGATTGCTCTGATTGAACTGGACAAGAAAGGCACAAAGAAATGGAACGAATAAAAGAAAAAAAAATTAAAAAAAGAGGAAAATTATTCACTCCCAACT
>JBBYHH010718579.1:0-26880 GCA_038382905.1 Daphne laureola
AATCAGTGTTGTAAATCATGCTTCTAGCTCTAAACCGACACTAGAACATGATTACAAGTCCATGCATAACCAGAAACTTCAAAAAACTCACCTTAGATTCAGACCCTCTTTCCAGAAATCACCCAAACGGTGAATGATTCGCAAATCCTTCCGTAGATTCTTTTCTTTGGTGAGCAATCCCGCATGTAGCATGAATTCCTTTCAATTTTGGGCTAAGTTTGAGTGTTTGGGAGTGTGGGAGGGTTAGGTTCGCGTTCTTCTTCTTCGAGAGGTTGAAGACGATGAGAGAAATGATTTATCTCTCCTAAGTTTTGTGTTTTAAGCTTTCCCGAAAATTCGCATTCTGGGTGCCAGGCGATCGCCTGGCATTTTTCCCGATCGCCTGGCCCCTCGCCTAGCTCCCTGTCCAATTTCGCCCGGGGTCAGACGATCGCCTGCACCAGGCCTTTATTCGCTTGGCCAGTCGCCTGGCCCCCTGGACTAAATGTCCAAACGGATTAGGCGATCGCCCGTACCAGGTCTTCTTCGCCTGGTCGGTCGCCTGACCGTCAGTTCTTTTCTTTTTTGGAGGCCAGGCGATTGCCTGGCAGGAGCCCCGGTCGCCTAGCCGGTCGCTTGGTCCTCTGTCCAATTTCCCAAAACCCATTTCCAACCCCCAGGCGATCGCCTGCCCTTGGTACGTGTCGCCTGCGGCTTCGCCTGAGCCACTGTAAACCTGTTTAACCTCGTTTCTTTCCCCGACACTTAACCAAAACACTCATAAACCATTACAGACATTAACAAACATCAATTAGACATTAATCAGACGTTCATTAGACATCAATCAGACAGACATTAGAACCTACTTACAGTTCAAACTCAGAATTAACAGTAGACACGTACCAGTTTCCAAGATGAACTCCTGAATTCCTTGCCCGTCAGTCACTCTTCACCGGAGACACTTTGTCAGACTTTGGTGGCTATAACAGAAGAAGATAGCCCGATCACCTCCGGGCTACATTGAGCTGAGAACAATTGGGTTAATAAACCATGGAGTGGAATGGGAAAAGGGGATAAATGTGAGAGAGAATTTTCTTCCCACTTGAGACTTGAAAAGAAATCACATCTTCATTAATCAAAGTTTGAAAATTATAATGAAAAAGTGCCTCTATATATAGGCTTACAAAAAGAGTGCAAGAAACAAAAATAGAACCACTGCACCTAATAACAACTACCTAACCTTATCCTACAATGAAAGAATATGCTAGAAATATTCTAAAAACCCTCATAAAATATCTAGATATTTTTTTGTGTAAAAAATTCCCCTGTTGTACATTTCTGGAACTAGGCGACCACCTGCTTTTGTGTCCAGGTCGCCTGGGCGTCGCCGGCTTCATGGGTACTCATTGTTTTCTGAATTTCTTGAGCTCCAGAACTCCGATTGAGGTGATTCAAAAGTCATTTTTCTCCTCTTAAAAATATCTTCAATATCCAATCCATTGTTCCAACTTTTGATGATTGTAGAATCACATCATATTTTGGGAGTTTCTGATCTTGAGAATGAGTAAGGTAAAACGTTAGCTATATACAGTATGATCAGTCTGTATATACATGGGTTATGTGTATATTATTTTCTTCATCCTCCTTCTTTATATAGGCTCCATAATGTCTCAAAATAGTGCAGGAGCATCTTCAAGATCTTTGATAGCAGTTATATTTGAAATCTTTCCATTTCGAGTGGATTTGAATATTTGAACTAGCTGTTACAACTCCTTCAAATTTCTGGATTCATCCATCAACGTGTTGATGAAGACATGCTTCAAAAAATTGATGGATTTTCCATCTTGATATTTGATCATCTTGGCTTCTTTTGATCCATGTAACTTCATAAATGTATTAATCTCACTTGTGGAGTAGATGGTGTCATCATTGACTTCTCTTTGCCTTATGAAGTATGGTGTTTGCTTCTTGAGAAAAATGCCATCAACACATTGATGCAGTGCCCAGCCAATGCTTGGAAGATTTATTTCCATACTTGACTTGATCGCTTTTGATTCTTTCTATTTCTCCAAGATTCTGGCTGATATGATGCTGATTGTTTCCATATCTTGCATTTTTTACACTTCTTCTTCAAATTCCTATGAATGTGGCTACGAAACAAGTCCACATTAATCATGAATTTGTATAAAAAACATGTATATGTCAAAATGTGAATATGAAGCAAATATCACATGGCTTCTTGTTCTTTTCAACAAATTGCAATTGTATCCCAATAATTTTTTTTATTTAAAAACAAGAACAAGAATATTTTAACAAATTCTTAACTTTATCAAAACTTTACATTTGGTCCTCAAAGTTTTGGAATCATCAAAACATAAGAAAGATGGACAGAAAGTCAACAAATTACACATTGACGGATCAAGACATGAAGTCTTGTTGTGTGTCAAAAAACGCACACTTTTATGTGATATTTTCATACAATTCATACATCATTTTATGCATAAATTGGATTATTAGTGTATTCTATTTGTTGTCTTAAGTTATTTTATAGATGCAAGATGCAAGGTAAAATGGAGCTAAACTAGAGCATTTAGAGGCTCGGGGCTCAAATTACAAGTCGGAAGACCAAGTCAAGAAGTCTCGGGTTAAAGGAAGAGGATTGCAAGTTAAAGGATGGAAGATGGAGTAAAATGGGATGATGAAGCAGTTGGCCAGTAGACCCCTATGGTCGGGGGTCACACTAAGTTAAATTGGTCAGCGCGACCCCTACCCATGCGCACCAGCTCTGTGTCTTCTGAAGAAAGGGGGTCACGCAGTGTAAAATGAACGGCGTCCCCCTACCTTGCGCGACCCCTATGTGATGCCTGATACTGAGGCAGTTTCTACAACAGTTTCCTCAAATTTTCCTTGGGTCAGCCCATGTTTTTAGGACAAATATACGCTTAATAACCCATTTTGGGTGCCTAACATGTCTAGGGGAATTTTATGATGTGATGTCACTATAAATAGACCTTTTAGGTTAAGTTTTAGGATATGAGAATTAGGATTTCGGGATTGGTGCAACTCTTGTCATTTTTTTCATCAATTCAAGAGTTGGAGTTCCCTTTTAATGGTCTTCTTAGAGATTCTTCCAAGTTTACTCCTATGAGCATGTTGATTTCTTTGATTAGCATGTGTAGTTGTGAGTAGTTGTTTATGATCTTCTAGGGTTTGCTTACCTAGGAGGTTAACTATCATATATATTGTCTTTTGATGCCTAGATATTGATTCCTTGCTCTTTTTATCATGTATGCATACTTGATAATTGATCACCATGCTAGTATGCCATCTAGGTGTTCTATGATAAACCCAAGAGGGAAGTTGTCGATTTAGACCTTATGAATTGATTGATTAGTTGAATCGAAGTCCGAGAAGGCACGTGGATATTGATTGATGCGTTGATTATGTTGCTAGAATTTACCATAGGCTAAGTATCTTTAGAATATGAGACTTCCTAAAGCCTTAGTTTGGTAGAGAATGTTTTCTTGTACGAGAGAAAGGTAATCTAACGTTTATAATTTGATAGACGGAATCTGCGACTCTCAAATGTTGTAAGTTAGTGTTATTGATACTCTTAGTTGTTGAAGCTCTGAACCTGCAAAGAGCCCGAGGTTGTGGCCTCGGGAACAAACTCCGACGCTCAAGTCAGTGAGGTGTAGGAGACATTTAAAGAATTCTTAGAGAGAATATCATACCTTTACGTGGCTGAGGGATCCTACTTATATAAGGAAGCCACTTGGCGGTTGTCTGTCCCATGATCTGAGATAGTGGGGCTCCCACAACCTCGAGTAGTGGATGATTATTCTATGATCGTGGTTGAGGAGAGGTAAGATGGAACACGTGGTGGTTGCATCCAGATGTGGCAATCGTGCAGCTGCGCTCACTAGCCGGTTCATTGCATTGATGAAATGTTGACCTTAAGTGTCGCTGCGTGATCGCGTGGCATCACAAGATCTCCTACCTTTCGTAGTATTTTTGCGGTGGCAAGGCATCGCTAGTCTTGTGTGAAGCCTTGGCAGGAGCATGCTTGGATAGTATACCAAGGAATCCCCTCATAAGCGAAGTATGGGTAGGGTTCTGTACTCTGCGTTGCAGCGGAGTAGCCTTGTAGTCCGTGTTGCTGTTCTCTATTTCGTGTAGCAGCGAATCAGGGCCTACAGATGAATCGTCTTTATGACCGTTACCCATGGTGACACGTGTACACCTTAGGTTCTGCGTCTATTCCCACTCGCGTCCATTGAGTTTTGAAACGTGATATAAAAGGGAATAGATCTCGGAAAGGTGTCACTTTTCAGCCTTTTCATTTTCTTTGTTCCTTGTTTGCGCGACCATTGAGCTTCTTCTTCGGCGTCCTATTTTTTGCATTTTTGGATTTCTGACTGTTCCCTTTGGCATTCTCATCCCCTTAATTGCTAGTCCCTCTATTGGTAAGGACTTGCCTAGGGCGCACTGTAGGTGTTTGTTGAAATGCCCCAGTGGTATGGATCATGAATGCTTTTTATTCTGTTGTGTTATAGGTATGGCTCATAAGGAAGCTTCTTGTCCTGCCGGTCATCCCCTAGAGCACACCACTCTGACTAACAAAAATCTCAGGAGCGAGGTGATCAAGTAGTCGTGGCCTGGTGAAGTGGTGGATGCCCGTCTTACCAGGCAGGGCATGCTCCAAGCTGCCGGGATGGAGGTCTCAGCAGAGAATAAAGAGAAAGTGGTTATGCCTTTTTTTCCAGGCTCCGAAAGCCTAACCCTCAGATTGTCCAAGATCTCTATTCTTAGTGGAGGGTGCCGCCGTCATTGTTAGTGCCTAAGGTTTTTGGTCACGTTATCACGTTCACTGTGGTGTGCAAGATGGCTAGGGTTCTGACCTTCATGGAGGTGTTCATGTACTTCTATAGGCTTGATTTGCGGTCTGGCAGCCACTGCTTCCACGTTACTCCCATCAATGTTAGGGGTAACAACTATATTAGCTTCTTGGTGCCCCTTAGGTCATTCCATGACTGCCACAAGTTCTTTTTCTTTATGGCCCGATAGCCTGAGTGGAAATTCCCAATTTCCATGAACCCTAGGCTTGCGCAGATAGAGGCTGTGAAGCCTGTCTTGTATCCTGAGGGTTAGTAGTGGCAAGCATATGTGACCCTCTTGTCTTAGCTAGATGATCGTTTTTCCAAGAGGGCCTGTGATGGGGTGTTCCCGTTTGAGCTGGAGCGGCTTGATGAAGTGGTCCTGCATTGGGCAAGCCTAAGCACAGTGCATCGTGTGGATGCGTCTATTCATCCTCCTCATAAGGGGTGGAATCTGGTGCAGGGAGGGGGCATCGTTGATTCTTTATTTTCTGCACTCGAGGGGTCTAGAGGTAATTGTCTCATCAAATTGTCGCTCTAATTTCTGTCATCATCTGAGTCTTATATTTTTGTAGATGATCCTCCGCGCATGGATACCGAGTTAGATAGAGTGATGCTAGCCGCGTGTGCCGCATTGAAGGTGCACTTGGAGTGTACGCATGGTGACGGTCCTATTAGGGCACCTTTGCAGGGCAAGGTGAAGAGGATGAAGGTTAAGGCCTCAAAGTCTGGGGCTACTACGGTGGTGGAGGGTCATCACATGGTCGCGCTTAATGTTGTGAGGGCATTCGTGCTATTTGAGAGCCTTGCACCGACAGGGGTGTGCGAGGCCCCCAAGTCCCCCTTTCTCATGATGGGGTTTCTTCATGTGCAACGAATGCTTCAAGTGTTGGTTGTGCGGCCGCAATCGGTGTGGTTGGTGGGCCTGTCGAGCCTATCACTCCGTTGCGCATGCCTGGAGAGATTCTGATAGTTAGCGGTGCGGTTTCTTCCTCGGCTTCTAGAGCCAGCGTGTCTTTGGTATCTTCACAGGTCGGGTCAGGCCTGAAGGTTGCGTCACTTACACCAACACAGACATCACCACCATCAACACCCCAAAGATTTCTCCGGGTGCGCTACTCTTAGCGCGGAGGCTGGGAAATGTTGGTACCTCACAAAGGGTGAGTGGCGTTGTTCAAGCTGGAGTATCGCGGATGCTTCCTGAAGTTGGCCAGCCTGCGAGTACCGTGTCTACTTTACATGGCCATGTTTTGCCTGCCATCGATGTTTGTGCATCTGGTGGCATGGATGACAGGGGTGATGGTGTAGGTGGGCTACTGCTGCTAGCCCAGGGGGGTTGTTGTCCAGTGTGTGACTCATGAATGGTCGACTCACGTGGTGGTAGGCTCGAGGCTAGCGATGGTGTGGGTTGGACAAAGCTGCGTGAGAACTTGACATTAGTGGATGCAGCCCCGAGCTCAACGCCAGAGGTTGCCCCTATTATGGATGTGCCTGTCAGCAATGCTGAAGGGTCTTCAGAGGAAAATAGTAAGTGTTTATAGGGTTGCGGACATGTGCAGACCATGTCTGTATTTGTGTGGCTTTATTGGGTTGTTAATCTATTTTTGTGTAGGTTTTGATGATTGGTTTGCACGCCGCTGACATATCATCGATGTCTTGTGCCCGGGGTCAAAGCTGCAAGCAGCTGGTGTCATGTCGTACTTCTTGGAGCACAAACGCCTGAGGTCGCGCGAGGCCAACGTGGCTACAGATCTGGTTGCCTTGAAGGACGCCTACGAGAATATGAGGAAAAAGGTGTTTTTACATGAGAGTCGGGATATCGCGGAGGCTTGGGTGCCAGTGTTCCTTCTTTCCAATGATTCATCACTCTTGGAAGGATGGGAAAATACCTTATTGTCATGTCTGGATGGTCTTCCCACTCCCTATGACCGTGACTTGGCCCAGAGGATGCTGGAGTCCCCAGGGCAGGGCTTCGTAGAGGCAACGACCTTGCACTTAAGGGTAAGTGAGATTACATTGAATCATGTTTGTTTGTTTTTTGTACCTGACTTCCATTTTGTTACAGGCAGCTGTGAAGGGGTATGCGGCGGCAGATCAATTTAAAAAAAATTTTAAATTCGATAATGTTCGTGATGTTGCCAAAGTGATGGAGTTACAAGGTCTTAGGGGAAAGCGTGCTGATCTGCAGGCTGAGAATCAGTGGCTATCAGAACACATTGAGTAACTAGAGAGATGGTGTGCCTTCCGTAGTAAGGAGAGGGATGGCATGCTACTCCTGGACCTGCACAAGAATGACTTACTGAATAGGTTCCAGGAGCATTTTTTCAAGCAATCTGGTATGCTAAAGCAGCAAGACTTGGAGAATGTTGTCCTGATTGAGGTGTTGATTGGTGTAAGGGTGGAGGCTGCCGGTTTTTATGAGTGGACCCAAGCAGAAGTAGCGACAGATGTGAAGCTTAGAGAGGAGCGAGGTACTGCTACGTAGCGTGCTACGGATTCTATGGCCCACGTGTATCGTGGCATGTCTACTGATTATGTAGAGTTCTTTCTGCTTTTTGGGAGGTGGAGAGGTCGCTGGAGCTTCCTCCCTTTTCTAGGGAAGATGGTGCAGCCCCTGCTAGCATCAAGGTGCCACTGCCTAACAGGGTCACGTGTGTGCTTGAGAAAATGGCTGAGCTTTGCGGCCAAGTAGAGGTTGAAGCCCAAGGCTTTGAGGAGGGCTGGCTTCGCTACAGGTGGCAAGCAGAGAACTTGTGTCCCCAATAGAGCTTTGATGCCCTTGATGGCAGTGTGTGCACCGAGCCAGATGTAGATGCCTTTTTAAAGTGGGGCCAGTCTCAAAGGAAGATGGGCCATGCTTGGCACGCTCTCTTATACGAAGGGGATGGAGTCTCCAAGGGTGTGGATGACCCTCCCCCGGCTGATATTGTAAACAAGTAAATATCAATTAATATATTTAGAATACCTATTGTTGTTGTTTGAGTGTGGTGTAGCGAGCTATCTCCGCAAGGCGCGCAACGAGGTCGTCTTCACTGTTTTAGTGATTCACTTGTGTATTGAGGTCACTATCTTGCGATGATTTCTGTGCTTTTGGCAATGGTTGTTGGTAGTTCTGGAACTTCCCTAGGGGTGCATTATTCATGCATTCACCGTGATGTGTTTGCTTGACAATGCCCTAGGGTTGGACTTTAATAAGTCATTGGTAGCCGATCTGACCGGTTGGGTGCAGATGGCTAATATGTTAGTGACCATTCTGACTAGTTGAGTGCAGAGACCATCTTGAAGGGTGTTTAACTTAGAGTTCATTATTTAGAGGGCCCGCTCTGCCTGATCAGGCGCAGAGGGCACTATAGGGATCCCTTATTTATATCTGAGGATGACAGTTTAGCTGTAAAATGCGAACACAAAGTGGTTAGGTACGGTGCATTGTATAAAGAGGTTTAAGGATTACAAATAGTAAGTGCGCAGGTCATCTGCATGATAATTCATGTGAAGTGGTTTCCCATTGTGGCCCTTAATCTCATATACGTCTAGGTGTACTTGTCGATGGATGACATAGGGGCCATCCCAGGCAGCACGTAGGATGCCCTATTTGGGGTCACGGCAGGTCAACTCTGATCGCAGTAGTGCGAGAACTCCTTCCGTAAGATGCTTTGCCTTAACCCTAGCGTCGTGTGATAGATTGAGTATTTGCTTGAGAGCGGTCATGTGAAGCCTAGCGCGCTCGCGCATTTCTTTGATGTGGTCAAACATTGTGCGGAGGCCGTTGCTGTTATCTTTTGAGCTAACGTTGATCATGTGAATAGTAGGTAGGTCTACTCCTATTGGGAGCAAGGCGTCTGTCCAATAGACGAGGGTGAATGGCGCTTCCCCCGTTGGAGTACGAGAGGTGGTGCAATAGTCCCATAGCACGCTCGGGAGTTCACGTACCCAGCAACCATTCGCTCCCTCTAGTCACTTTTTATGGCCTTCCTTGATAGTGCGATTGGTGATTTCAACTTGGCCGTTTGACTAGGGGTGGGCAACTAGCACGTATAGCACCCTTATGTTGTTTTTGGGATCTCATTCTTGCACCTTGGTGCTCGCAAATTATGTCTAGTTGTCAGTGATGATTACATGCAAGCTTCCATATCTGCAAAGGATGTTCCTCCAGAGGAATGTGATGACTAGATCCGAGGTGATGGTTGCGAGGGGCTCAACTTCCACCCATTTGGTGAAGTATTCTATCGCCACTATACAGAAATAATACTGACGCGGTGTCGTAGGCATCAGTCCTATCAGGTCCAGACCCCAGAGAGCGAATGGGATTGGGTAGGTGAGCAAAAATGATGGAGTGGGAGGTAACCTTTGAACTCTAGAGTTGATCTGACATTGGTGGCATTTTTGCACTAGTACCTTCGTTTGATTTTTCATGGTTGGCCAGTAATACCCCTGTCATAATGCTTTATGGAAGAGGGGTTCTGTGCCAATGTGCGCACCGTATGTTCCTTGGTGTATCTCCATCAAGAGGTGGTGTCCTTCTGTTGCGCTAAAGCATCACTGTAGGGGAGAGGAATATATGTGATGCCATAGAAGGCCATTTATCATGATGAATCGAGTCGCGCTGCAGCGCGCTGGTTTCTGGTCCTTTGGATCGCTTGGTGCGATCCCTTATAGCTACTTAATGATTGGAGGTATCCAGTCCACATCCTTCCTCTCTTACACTCCAAGGGCACAAATCTCTGTGGTTGAACTATCAATGAAGGGTTTGGCTAGTGCCTAGCATCTGGACTATATTCGACCTTTGGATAGGGCGTTCGCCCTTGCATTTGCCGCTTAAGGGATGTGGATGAGGATCACTTCTTCAAAATCTTCTATGAGGAGTTTCACCAACCTCAAGTACTTTATGAATGTAGGGTCTTTGCACTCTCAGGATCCTTGGACTTGGTGCACCACTAATTAAGAATCATTGTGGATCGATAGACGGCGGATGCCTGCTTTCTTGGCCATTTTCAATCCTGTCGTGAGGGCTTCATTTTCTGCAACATTATTGGTCACATGAAATTGAAATGTCACTCGGAGTTGGGATTCCATACCTAAAGGTCCCTAGAGGTAGATCCCGTCACCTGGGGCGTCCATCTTCGAAGCGCCATCCACATACATGTTCCATTCAGGGAGAGGTGGCTCCTATGGCGGGGGCTCACTGAGGGGGTCAGGCTGTTCTTCTACTGAGAACTCGGCAATGAAATCCATGAAACCTTGTCCCTTGATTTCCCTATGAGGCTTGTAGTGGATGTTATATTCACTGAGTTTGATGCACCATTTGACGAGGTGGCCAGAATGTTCAGGATGCTGTAGTATGTCCTTGATTGGGAGGTCCGTGCGCACAGCGATGGTGTGGCCTTGGAAATAAGTCTTCAACTTTCTTGTGGCATAGATCAGGGCTAGGATTGCCTTCTGTAACGGTGGATATCGTGTTTCCGCTACCTGTAATGTGTGACTTGTGTAGTAGATGCGCCACTGCTTGTTTTCTTCTTCCTTGAGTAAGACCGAGACGATGCTAGTACTAGTCATTGAAAAGTAGAGGACCAAGTCATCACCTATTTGAGGACATTTAAGTGTTTGGAGGTCTTGTAGATGCTTCCTGATGGATTCATATGTGTTCTGGAAATTGGTTGTCCATTGACAGGTCTTTCACCTTTTGATATGCGTGAAGAATGGTCTACACTTGTCTCCCAACTTTGATATGAATCTGCCCAGCGCGACCAGCCTGCCAGCAAGCTGTTGTATATCCTTCAAACCTTTAGGGGTTCTGAGGTTGGCGATGGCTTCAATCTTCTTTGGGTTGGCCGTAATTCCTCTTCGTGAGATGTGGAATCCCAGGAATTTGCCTTCGCCCACGCAAAATACACATCTATTTGGGTTCAACCTCATGTTAAAACTTCTGAAGTTGTCAAATGTTTCCTTCAAGTGGTTGAGGTGTGTTGCGGGGGTTTGTGCTTCTTACCACAATGTCATCCACGTAGGCCTCAAGGTTGCGGTCGATCTAACTTGTGAAGACTCTATTCATGAGTCGCTGAAATGTTGAGCCTGCATTTTTTAGGCCAAAACGCATGCGCACATAATAGTAGACAGCCTCGCCTATCTTGAAGGACATTTTCATGGCATCTGTCGGATCTATATAGACCTGGTGATAGATGTTGTAAGCATCCAAGAAGGACAGGACAGGGTATTGCACGGTAGTGTCCATGAGCTGGTCAATGGGACGCAAAGGGTATGGGTCTTTTGGGCATTCTCTATTGACTCCTTTGTAATCAATGTAGAGATGTCACTCCCTACTTTTCTTAGCGACAAGCATAATATTAGCTACCCAGTCGGCGTAATAAATCTCCTTAATTATATTCGCATCTAGTAATTTTTGAACTTCAGAACGTACAAACTCTTTGTGATCTGGGGGTATGCCCCTTGTTCTCTGTCTAATTGGGCTAAAACCAGGGAGAACATTGAGCTTGTGAGAGATAATGGATGGGTGTACGCTTGGGAGGTCATCTGTGCTCCATGCAAAGATGTGCATGTTGGATTGAAGTGTGTGGATGAGGGCATCCTTCTCTGGTGGGGGCAGGTCATTCCCGATGCGAAACTTCTTACCTGGTGAGATTTCTACCTCTTCAAAGGCGGAAGAGATATCCGGGATGTTCTCTGTTTCCTTTGCCTGCTCTATGTCTGTGGAGGGCTTTTTCCTCTTAGGCTCCGTGGAGTGTGGCGTCTACAGAGGCCCTGTGAGGGATGCCACATAGTTACCCCTCACCACATTCTGATTGACATATATGTAGGCATCACCCGAGTTTATGGTGAACTCTAACATGAGGCTTCGTACGTCAGATAGAACGTGGAACTCTATCTGTGTGTGCCTTCTGATGATCGCATTGTAAGACGATGATAGGTCTAATACAATGAAGTCCACTAAAATGGAGTTGCAGACAATGTCACCCCGTTTCGTAGTCCCTATCATCATAAAAGGGAGGGTGATGACCCCAATTGTAAGGATTTCCTCCCTACCTACGCCGTAGGTTGATCCTTTCATGGGTTGAAAGCGTGAGAGGGGAACCTTGGCCGCCTAAAGTGTTTGTTTTTATATGATGTTGGCATTTACGCCTGTATTCACGAAGATCCTATCTGTGTCCCAGACGGTGATGAGGGTTGTGATGACTAGGGGATTTGAGTGGGAAACCACCACTGATGTGCCATCGTGGCTGTGAATGAGGTCGGTTGAAAAGTTTTTAATCTGGAAAATATGTCGCATGTAACGACACCTTGCAGCACCGCCTTCGCACTGGGTTTTGACATGTATACGGCCGGGGGGCAGCGGGATACGATTTCCATCCCTTTGTTATGGCCTCTGGTTCCTTTTGGTTTCTGAGTCATGGCTGTCATGGTTGTCATCGCGTTTGAGACCCCTGGGTGATTCTCTACGAGAAGAGCGGTCGCATAGGATGAATTCAGATAGCCTACCTTGAGAGATCATTTCAGCAAGTATCTTCTTGAGTTCTATGCAGTCCTCAGTGTCATGGCCCTTGTCGCGGTGGTAGCAACAATGCTTGTTGGATTGGTTGGTGGCCCCCTTGGGTAGTCCGTTGGGCCACTTTGGGACCTCGCGCTTCCTTTCAACATCTGGTGGATGTTGGTACGAGAGTATCTGAGAGGTGGGAGTGCTTGGTAGGTTCTGTCGCGCGAGGGCTGACACGAGAATTGGGGGCTCTTTGACCATGCTCTGTTGTCTTGACCGCGCGGGCTCTGTGCTCTGGGTTCGCCAAATTAAAGCTTACTATGGGTTTGAGAATCTTCTCAGTATGTATGAACCTGATGGCCCTCGTCAGTAATTACTCCATGCTGTGTGGAGGGTTGGTGTTGACTTCTATAAAAAATCGTGACTCCCATTAGAGTCCTTGCATGGCGGCAAGGAGTCTGGTCTCCTCACTGAGATTGGGTACTTGGATTGCTTCAGCTTGGAATCGCTGGATGTATTTCCTGAGGGGCTCTTCTTTACACTTTTTGACCTTCAGTAGATGACTCACCATTTTTGGTGAGGGTTGGAACCTATGAAATAATTAGAAAAAGCAAGGGAAAGAAACTCGAAGCAGTTGAATTTCTTACCCATGAGAGTGATGTACCAAGCGGCCGCTGCTCCTGTAAGTGTGGAACTAAAGGCGCGATGCAGAGTACAATCATCTACTCTGGCGATATCCATCACAAAGACATATCACTGCAGGTATACGTCTGGATCGGAGAGCCCATCGTAAGCGTTAAGTTTCAACTGGCGAAACTACTCTGGTTGTGGTGCTGAGAGGATCCGCTCTGAGAAAGGTTGAGTCCAAAGGTGATCCATGCCCAATCTGGTTGCATTCGAAGCATTGGTTCTTTCCTCACGCTTCTCCATCTACTCGATACGTTTGGCGAGAGTGCTAAGCGTGCCTGTGTGGGCTAGGTCAAGCGCATTCTCCAACTGTGGAGGTGGTATTGGTTATGCGCTCGGGGCTTGGCGTGGAGTGGGGATGCTTTTGATGGCATCCAGTACCCCTCAAAGGGTTTCCGTGAGGGTGTTACATAAATTATCGGCCACCACCTCCCTGATGGCCGCGAGCGCCGCTGGTCTCAGGTCGGTGATATTGGTTTGCTGCAGTAACACATTTTGCTGGACATCCCCTACTCCATGATGTGTACTTTCTCCAATGGTGTGGAGATAGACGTTATCTTCGTGATGAGGAGGAGGGTTGTTGTTTCTAGCCTCACTCCATTCACCATTCAGATGCTCGTTTGCCCTGGTTCTTAGCATGGTGAGTTTGCGTAGGATTTTTTCATTTCCCATGGACGGTGCCAATCTGATAGCCAGAATCTGCGATTCTCAAATGCTGTAACTTAGTGTTATTGATACTGTCACTTGATGAAGCTCCGAACCTGCAAGGAGCCCAACGTTGTGGCATCGGGGACAAACTCTGATGCTCAAGTGAGTGAGGTGCAGGAGGGATTCAAAGAATGCTTAGAGAGAATATCATACCTTTAGGTGGCTGCGGGATCCTCCTTATATAAGGAAGCCACTTGGCGGTTGTCTGTCCCATGATCTGAGATAGTAGGGCTACCACGACCTCGAGTAGTGGGTGGTTATTCTATGATCGTGGTTTATGAGAGTCATGGAACACGCGGCGGTTTCATCCAGATGTGGCAATCGTGGAGCTGCCCTCGCTAGCCGGTTCATTACCTTGATGAACTATTTAGCCTAAGTTCCGCTGCACGATCGCATGGCGTCGCAGGATCTCCTAGCCTTCATAGTCTTTTTGCGGTGGTGAGGCATCGCGGGTCTTGTGCGAAGCCTTGGCAGGAGCATGCTTGGATAGTATACCGTAATATGATATGATGATGATAGTGAACCTTCATAGTAGGTAGCAACTCCTAGAAGAGCTTTTTAATTGATTGAAACTCATTTTTAGTACTTTTACTATTTTACCCTTTTCATGACTTGCACATCAAGCTACTGTTTTCCATCACAAAACCACTTCAGTTACTATTCACATACTATTCCTCCATCATTCTACTTTGTTTACCATCATCATACTTAGATAGAATAGCATTTGTCACTTGATACCACCTAAACCCTCTCCCTAGGATCGATTCCTCTAATTGAGCTACTTACTATGATAAGACAAGTGTGCGAGCTAGATGTGTTATAAATTTAAGATGTATTGTGCATTTGCTACTATTTTTTATCAATATATTTCACACCCAAGAAGCTCATGACACGTTTTTGGCGTCGTTACCGGTGAAAGTTAATTTGGTGTTTTTGGTGATTTGTGTGCTATTTTGCTTTTGTGTGTTTTTGGTAGTTGTACTTACAGTTTCTTTAGTGTTTCTTGATCTTTGTTGTTGTAGGTACCAATTGTTACATGAGAAGAATAGAGCATTGGGCAATCATACCATATGATACAGAAATTGAAAGAACTTTGTGAAGGTTCAGAAATCAAGCAAGAATGGTGGATCTGGTTGGCAATGGTCTCGGTTTGAATGGAAATAATAACAGTGGTAGAAATGATAATGAAGGAAATCTCTATGGAATTAGAGTGGCTTTAAATGAGAATCCACCACAAGGAAACAAAGAAAATGGTGAAAATCTACAGGATCAAGAGATTTCGATACAAAGAGATGGAATAGATGGTCTTGGGCAGCAAAGGGGTGAGAATGTTAACGTTGCTCACTATGGAGTTAATGGAGAAAGAAGAATGTTGGCCGACTTGTTTGCTCCACTCCACAAAGATGACGATAAAAGGATTATCAAGCCTACTCCAGTGCAACATGATTTCACTATTCTCGGCCATCTACTCACTTATGTTGCTCATCATAGCTTCAGCGAATTTCTCAATGAGGATCCCAATGAGCATTTGGATCAGTTTACCATTACATGTAACACCATTGAGTTGAGAGGGGTTTTGGAGGAAGCAAAGAGTATGTGGTTATTATCATTCTCTCTTGAAGGAAATGCTAAGAAGTGGTATAAGGGCCTAGACTCAGAAAAGATTGGGACTTGGGCTGACTTGAGACATGCCTTCATCAAAAAATACTTCCCACAATAGAAAGCGTTTGACTTGAAAAAACAGATTTTGAGATTCAAGGAAGATCCGGAAGAGACATTGTCACAATCATGGGGTAGATTGAAAGATTTAGTTAAGAGATGTCCACAAGCTGGAGTTTCAAGAGAATACCAAGTATGCTTGTTCTATGAAGGATTATCGGATAAAAATAAGTGGCATTTGGATGTTACAGCTGGAGGTTGGTTCTTTCAGATGGAACTGGAAGCCGCTTGGGACCTTCTTGAATTAATGGAAGAAAATGACCAACATCGATCAATTAGTGAGAGGATGCACCTAGCTGGGAGTGACGGCTCTAAAATGAAAAGAGGACTTTATGAGGTTGACAAGGACACAAGTATTCAAGCTCAAATGAGTTCCCTCACTTCCATGGTGTCCAGGATTATGAAGACTCAAGCACAACAAGTTGCTCCACCTCAAGTAATGTCTGTATAAATTCAAGATACAATGGTTAAGGAGTGCCAATTTGTCCAATATCCACAGAATAGGGGACAATTTCAGCAAGGGGGAGGCTACTACAACAAGCCCCGCCCTTACCAAGGTAAAATTTACCAAAATCCTCCCAACCAAGCTAGTGGACAGCATCAAGCTTCCTCCTCTGGTGCGGATCCAATGGAAAGGGTCAATCAAATGTTTAAAAAAATGATGGGATCTATGCAAAAGGTGGAGTCTACATCTGAAAGGTCAATCGATGAAGTGCACAAGAGGTTGAATCGAGAGCTAGCCAACACAAGAGCCTCCATCCACAATTTGGAAACTCAATTGGCACAATTTGCCGCATCAATGAATAATTTAAGCAAGGGAAAGTTTGCATTCGATATTGAGCCTAGTGTTCAAGAACATTGCATGTATTATCTTGCAGTAACCCTTAGAAGTGGGAAACCATTGGTGGAATTTGAGGAGGAGAAATAAGAGAAGAAAATGGAAGAGAAAAATGAAAGTAGAGTTGCTGTGAATAGTGAACAACAGGGGTCCAATAAGGATTTGGATCCGGAAAGGTAAAGAATTGACCAAGAGGTGAAGACAAGGATATTGAGAGAGATACCTTATCCTCAAAGGCTTAGGATTAAGCATGATGAGGCACATTTTTTGAAATTTCTAGACATCTTCAAGAAGGTTGAGATCAGCATTCCCTTCTTAGATGCTATAAGAGATGCCTACATCTGCCAATTTTTTGAAGGATTTGATCACCAAGAAATAGGGATTTGTTGAGAATGAAACCATCCAATCTTGGCTTAGGAGAAGTCAAACCATCCTTAATTTGCTTACAACTAGCGGAAAGATCACTCACTTATCCAAGAGGGATTCTAGAGGATGTTATCATCAAGGTGGACAAATTTTACATTCCAGTGGATTATGTTATGTTAGACATGGAGGAATATGCTTGGATGCCTCTAATTTTTTGAAGAATGTTTCTTGCAACAGGCAGATCTTTAATTGATGTTGAGAAAGGTGTGTTCACTCTAAGTGTTGCTGGAGAAGAGGTCAAGTTGAATCTTGATGAAACAATGAGAGCATTGAGTTCAAAACTAGTGGACTGTTTTGGAATTGATGACTAGGCATTGACGCTGAGAAAGGACAAAAAGAGGGAGGAATTCTACAAGAAATGGAATCAGGAAGAAGTGAAGACACTCTTGGATGAAACTACAACCGAGAAATGACCATTTGAGGCCCCAAAGGGTGAAGTTAGTTAGGAGGTCAGGGTTGTCCAACCCTTTACTAACATGTTGGAACAAGGATATTCTATCAAGAAGGCTTAAATCAGTGAATCAAAAGACCCAAAGTGTAAACCAAGAAAGAAAGAGACCAAAGCTACTTCTTCTAAAGGAAATAAGAAGGTTAAGTCATCTGGAGGTACCATAATGAAGAACGAGAACCTTAAGACTTTGAAGATGGTTTATGTATCGAAAGTGAAGGATCATACTTAGAAAGTTAAGAAACCATCTAGTCCACCCCGGAAGAGCAAGATCAGAGATGAATTGGTGTTTCCAACCGGGAACATCAGTTGAATTCTTCATCAAAGCCTAGCCAAAGGCGAGAAACATGGCGTTTGTGAGAGGCACCCTAACGTTTAGTAAAATTTCAATTCAATAAACTTTGTTATCTTTTTATTGATGTATATTTGCCCACTAACATATGTCTAATGGATTTGGGAAGTTGTTTATGATGTAGGAACAAGGTGAGAACCAATGTTCAAGAAGTTGAGTGGAAAACATTTGAGAAAAATCTGAAGAAGGTTGAAGGGAGAAGAAACATAATTGATGAATTCGGGTACAAAGGGCACGACCAAAGGCTTGACCCCCTATGCGACCCCGCGCGTGCTCCCTGAAGATGAAGTTTTTGCAAGACCCTCATGTGCAACCATCACGCGATAGTCTTGCGCGACCCCCGTGCTCCCTTGCAACCCTCGTGCCTTCCAACTTGCGCGACCCTTCAGGGAGTGCCATGCAAATCGATAACAAAGCCACAAACGCAAATGCACGACCCTACGCGATCCCCTATAGCTAATTCGCTATTTTTATCATCTCAAGGTAGCGATACCTTCTAGAGGCCGCACCCAAGGAATGAAGGAGGGGAGCTCCAAAGAAAACAGAGGGGGAGCGCTATACATTTTCCAAAAGGGGGTAACTTCTATTTTTCTCAGTTCTAAGTTTTTTCAAAAATTCCACCAACTCTTAGTTATTCAGAATGGCTGTTAGCACACTTGATCATCACATCATTCATCATGCATGACCAAGATCATGGCTCATTTTAGTCTCTAAGTCAATTTTTGATTAGTCAAGCTACATTTTTACTTATTGAGCTTTCATGACTTGAGTTGAGATATCATGAGTTGTTTGCATGCCCTTGACCTTAATGAACTTTATTCACTGATTCTATGATGAAATGTGAGAAATCTTGAGCATTGATGATATATCTTGAGTAGTTTGACTTTTTAGCCAAGAAAGCACATCTTATGTGAATCAACCTTGTTGATCATTGTTTTCATGATGTCTTACTATGATGCATTAGAGTACATATCTTCAAACCTTCATGCTCTGTATGCATATCATTTTAGGTGCTAGTAGTGATTGACACATGATTGACATACACTCCATGCCATGCTATCATTTTTCACTTGACACATGAAGCACATCATTTGTTCAGTTGTTGATCACACTCATGTCTTTCTTGATGATCTGGAAACATGCTTTAAGTGCAAAACCATACCTTTTTTGTACCTTATGCATGTTTTTCTAAGTGCAAGTTACCTGGTAAGGTGTTGAGCCAAAATTACTCAAATGTTATGTGAATATTCTTTCATGAGAGTATCTTGTTTAAGTGTTTGAGCTAGAACTTGCTTGCTTGAACCATTGCAAATCTGCATTGTTGTATGAAAAATTAGGAAGAAGATGGTATTTTAAGATATGAGACACTTGACCTAAATAGTCAACCTTATAATAATTCCATTAGTGAGCCCCTTTGAGCCTAAGATAATTCATTCTTGTTACCACATCTTAAGCTTATCCATTCGCTAATAGTATCCTTTGGTCCTTGTACTTCATGTACATGTTTGATTGGGGTTTAGATGCTGTTTTTTGTTAAGAGAGATGTGCATATTGTGAGTTTGTGGGCATCTTGCTATATATGTGTTGAGCTATCAAAATGAGTGACTTCCTTGGATAAAATAAATGTGTGTCTAGTGCTGTAAATGCTAAAAAAGAAGCACCTAGTATGAACATTTTCAAAAAAATTATGAAAATGGTGCATTTCAAATAGTTCAAAATGGAAAAGTGATGAGTGTACAAACACGCACACATTTCTGGGGTGTTTAAGAGATAATTCTCATCATTTATGCCTATTTTATCATGATGTTAACGCATTTTATCTATTTTACCTATCTTTTGCAGGATGCACATCTTTGAGATGAAATTGCACTCAAAAGAGTGTAAATTGGAGGTTCAGGATGCAAATTAGTGAAGTGCGGAGCATTGAAGATCATCTTGACCTATATTAAAGAATTGGCGTCTAAGAGAAGAAGTTATCAGGCCCAAATTGCATAATTCAAGAAAGTGGAGTGCAAAAATGCAAAGAGCTGGCGTACCTACTAGGTGCTAGTTTGGCACCTCAAACTGGCGCCACTCTTTAAAGGCATGGCTCACCACCAGGCGCCAGTTTAGGCATTCCAACTTGGCGCTAGCACTTAGCACAGGCGCTACTTCTAGCACCTTCAATGCGTTGCTCCACCAATTCTAAGCGCAACCCAAGACGCCTCAAGGCACCGTTTTGAGGCATGACCTACCCCATTCAGATGGTGGAGGTGCTAGTTTAAGATTCCACTTTGGCGCCTGCAACTAGCGAGTGAAATCTTCTCTCTCCTAGAAGTTAGATATTCTTATCCGGTTAAATATGGATTAGAGGCTTATGTTAAGACCATTTTGACCATTTCTTAGTAGCCTAACATGACCGATTTGTTTAAGGTCATTTAGGAAATTTTGAAATCACTATATATAGGTTTTAGGGTCATATTAATAAAAGGAGATTGGGAGCTATGAATTTGGAGGAGAATTTGAAGTATTTGGGTGATTAGAGAGCTCCTCAATTGGAGATCATGGCCTTTCTTCATGATCAAGCATCTAAGAGTGAACTCTAAACCTATCTCCTTATTTATGATTATGTCTTATTTTATTTTCATGTTAATCTCTTTGTTTAGCATGCCTATTAGTGATGAGCTTATGATCTTCTAGGGTTAGCTTGCCTAGGGGGTTAACTATGCCTAATATGCTTGTTTGATTAGATATTGAATCTTTGAACTTGTTCCATTATTTATTATGTTTGTAGTATCTTAGCTCTACAATTACATGCGATCTGGTAATTTATCAAAATATTCGAGAGAATTTCTGGTGGATTAGACTTAGGAGAATCAATTGACGGATCTTATGGGAGTTTGAGAGAACCTTATTTGATCTGTTAGTAGTATTGCTTGCTAATATTACCTCAAGGGATTCATTGTTAGAGTAGGAGAGTGCCTAGAAGCGGGTTTCCTAGTGAGAGGGTGGACGGTTCTCTGAGAGGAAACCAAACCAAATTTTATGCATACATCTGATTATGACATGTTAAGCATAGGTAATCCTCGAAAATAGGCTAAGCTACCCTAGAAGAACTTTTCCAACAGATTGAATCTCGTTTTTAAATCCTTTACATTTTTACTCTGTCTTCCTTGAACTGCAAGTTACTCAATTTCATCATCATTATTTCAATCATTCAAACTACTTCCATCTCAGTAGGTAGTCATCATACGAACTTTCTCATATCGGTAGGTAGTTTCACTTAGAGCTTACAAATTCACTCACACTCTCTCTTGGGTTCGACCCTCACTATTGAGCCACTGGACTAGGATTGATTGGATCGTGCATCACAGTGAGTAACATATAACTATTAAATTTGAGTAACCAATCAAAGTTTGGCACCGTTACCGGGGTGATTTTTCAAGTTTTGCGTGAAGACCTCAATTTTATGAGAAGGAGGCCAATTTTTTAATTATCGCTCACGATTCTGAAATTGACCAAACCTTGAGAAGGATTAGGCAACAAGTTAGGATGGATGACCAAGTACCCCCGATGTTCAATGGTAACAGTACAGGAAATCAACCAAGGAATAACAATGGAAACAACGGTCCAGAAGGTCATGGACAAGTGCTGAATGGCGAGGCACCGCGAAATGATGGAAATGGCGCTCCCAACGTGCATGCTGAAGAAATCCCGATAAATGGAGATGTTGCTAATGCCAATGGATGGCAACAAAATGGCGCCCTAAATGGAGGTAACCAAACTCAAAACGGACAGCAAGGTGAGCGAAGAAGAGGACCAACATTGTCAGATATGTTCGCTCCCAAGTTTGGAGAGCAGGAAGCGAGGTTGATCCGTCCTGCACCAGTACAACATGACTTCACAATTCCCGGTCATGTGTTTACGGACATGGAAGGACATTGCTTCCATGGCCTTTCAAATGAAGATCCAAATGAGCACCTGGAGCAATTCTCCATCATCTGCAACACTATAGAATTGAGAGGAGTTTCAGAAGAGGCAAAACGGATAAGGCTATTCCTGTTTTTACTCGATGAAGGAGCAAAATGATGGTATAATACCTTGGACCTTGAGAAGATAGCTTATTGGGTGGATCTACGTCATGCTTTCATTAAGAAGTACTTCCCTCTTCAGAAGGCATTTGAACTAAAAAATCATATTTGAACTTTTAAGGAAGATCCAGATGAGACACTAGCTGAGTCATGGGCGAGATTAAATGAGTTAATCAAGAGATGGCCTCAAGCAGGAGTCGATCACGACTACCAAGTTTTCTTATTTTATGAAGGATTATTTGAGAGGACCAGGAGGTATTTGGATGCCTCAGCTGGGGGATGGTTCATGCAGAAGGAACTAGAAGAAGCTTGGGATCTGCTAGAGTTATTAGAAGTTTTGGAAGAACATCGTACAACCGATGACTGAAGAGGAGCAGGCTGTATCGGGCGTGGTCTATATGAGGTAGACACTGACACATCGCTATAGGCACAAATGGCAGCCCTCACTTTCATGGTTTAAAAAATCATGAAAAACCAAGCTAACCAACAGAATCATAAGCAAGTGTTACCAGCTGACTATCTTGAGGACAACAACGAGGAGTGCAATTACGTACAATATCTAGCAAACCGAGGCCAATATCAACAGAGCGGAGGATTTTACAAAAAACACCGACCCTAGCCCAACCCAATATATGGAAATTCAGCCCCACAAAACACGGGACAACAACAAGGTCAATCATCAGGAAGTGACCCAATGGCAAAAGTAAATGCCATGTTTGAAAAATTATGGCAGAATCTCAACAAGGCTAATGCTATAAATGAGAACAAGTTTATGGATGTTCATAAGAGAATGGATGGTGAGTTAGCCAACACACGAGCATCCATCCATAATTTGGAAACCCAAATTGCTCAACTTTCAAGCTCTCTCAAAACCTTCAACAAGGGGAAGTTCCCATCAGACACCGAGCTGAGCACTCAGAAGCACTACAGATTTTGTCATGCGGTCACCCTACAAAGTGGGAAACCTCTAGTTGGGAAAGTGAATGAAAAGAAGAAAGAATATAAGGAGAAGGATGTGATAGCAGTATCAAAGGGTAAACTTAGCTCCAAGACATCTTCCGGAGTCCGAAGTAATAGGAAGGAAGGCCCACTTCAACCCGAAGTCCTCACTCAATTACCTTACCCACAGAGACTCTAGAGAAGGCATGATGAAGAATATTTTATTAAATTCTTGGAGGTATTCAAAAAAGTTGAAATCAACTTACCTTTCTTAGAGGTCATTAGGGAAATGTCTAAGTACGCCAAATTCTTAAAGGATCTCTTGACTAAGAAGAGGCGATTCATGGACAATGGATTAATTATCATGAAAGAGGAGGCTAGTGCGGTAATCCAAAATAAGCTCCCAACCAAACTTAAGGATCCTGGAAGTTTTACAATTTTGTGTGACATAGGACCATTCCACTGCAACAAAGCATTATGTGATCTAGGAGCAACCATCAATCTTATGCCATGGTCCATATGTCAGAAGCTAGATTTGGGAGAGGTCAAGCCCGCATCTATATGTCTGTAATTGGCCGACAGATCATTTGCCTATCATATTAAAAGTTGACAAATTCTACTTTCCAATAGATGTTTTTTGTTCTTGACATGGATGAAAACACCTGAATGCCCATCATATTTGGCAGACCATTTCTTGCCACTAGAAAGGCAATGATTGATGTTGAGAAGGTAAGCTTGACACTCAAGGTAGCTGGTGAGGAAGTTAAATTCAAACTCGAGGACACTATGAAAGTCTAAAATGGAGAACTAGTAGAGTGTTTCGGCCTCGATCAATACAAAATACGTCTAAGGAAAGAGAAAGAATGTAATGAGAAAGTGGATAGAGAGATCAAGGAACAAGAACATTTGAAAGAGATGAATCTACATGATAAGGATGATTTTGAATGGATGAATACAATTGACATGCATGAGGGTCAGAAGGAAGAACTCTAGGGACCTCTCGTTACATTAATTGGTGAGGAGGCACGGACACTCCAGCCCCTCCCTGATGTAATGGGGGATGAACTCTTGATCAATGAGACCCCCAGAGAGCACCTGAACAAGGAGAAGGATCCTACACAACCTCTTCAGGTTCACACGGCTTTTGAGAGCCCGATTCAAGAACTGAGTACTACCTCTCCTAAAAAGAGGAAGGGAAAAGTTAGAAGAACAATGAACATGAGAAAGTTAAGAGACAAGCTCGAAGGCATCCCTTTTATCTTTGTCTAGAAGGTGAACGACAAGCAGTGGCGACTAAAGCGACCATCCGCACCATCTCTTACTACTCAGGGATCCAAGCCCCCCTCTGGTGATCCTACTTGATCTCACCACTAAGGTCTAGCCAAGGGCAAAAAATGTGGCACTTGTGGGAGGCACGCCAACATTTTAAATATTTAGGTAATTGTTTAGGTTATTTTTAACTTTGGTGTAATAAAGCCTAATTAGTTCACCTAAGCTAATTTCAGGTACATGGATGACCATTTGGAAGAACAGAAATGAAAGGAGATACTAAATCATGAAGAGTTGAAGAACAAAATGCAAAATGGGATGAAGGCAACCAAAAATGGAGGTTTTCATAAGCAATGTTGCCATTTCAAGACGCTATAAATAGCGCCTAACCACAAGCCAGGCGAAGGTCTGGAGAAAATGAGGAATTTTGAACAAGGTGAGGCGCCAGTTGGAGGCGACATCAGGTAGCTCAAGGCGCCACCCTTTGACCAAGCGGAAGTTGTTGGTGCCACTTTCTCACATCGTGACCATTCCAGGCGCCAATATCTGGTGCGAAACTCACGCCATGAAGAACCACCTCTCCTACATTTGTTTCTCCAATGGTAAGGCACAAACACCAAACACCATCACACATGGAGGGCAAAGGTACAATCTCACTTCTATTTCATTTTTTTGAAGATTAAAAGGTATGAACAATTCTTTGAGCTTCATTCTGTCATTAGAAGTTGAAAAATTACTTTGATCACTTTGTCTCTTCTCTTAAGAATGTATGCTAAATGTGTGATGATGTTTGACTCTAAGCATGATAGGATTATTTTTATGAATTTTATTGACAAAAAGAGAGTATGCACTTTAAATGATTTGAGAAAATGCAAAATTTGAGTTTCATGCCTTGTTTGCCATATCATGAGCATGTTATACATCACACTTGTATATGAATTGTTGATATGATCAGTGTGATGTCATTCTAACATTTTTATGAATGCTTCATGACATGCAAAAATGTGAACATGCCATCTTAGCTCAATTCTCCATTTGCATATTTCTCACTCCTATGACTCTCTTACATTCACGACACATACTTAGTGTGCCACATCCATGGCGATTTGTATGTTCTATATTTTTACACTTACATGCCAACATGAAAGTTGCAAAGAATGTCTTGAGTGTGACATTTGTAAATACCCTTTTTGTGAGTCACACTTCATACCTTATACTAATTAAAGATTTTTCAGGTACTTTGAAACGTAAGGATATGAACCAATTATTCAAGCCTTATGGAACTCTGGGAATAAGTAGCTGCTACTCGCACCTCAAAGGCATGAAAGGGGCCTCCTTGGCCCATAAGGTATGATTCCTAATTCTCCTAACTTTTTATATCCCCTTCCATCACATGAGAACATGCTTTAATTTGGGTTTGGGGGGATTTGGTTGTATTGTTTGGAGTATTGAAGGAGCATGCCTTTGATGAAGTATTGAGTCTTAATCACCACCCAAGAATCTAGTTTTATCTTTTCTAGGTTGTATATAATTTCTTTTCAAAAACCCCTAAAAATTGAAAAAATTGCCTAAAATACAAAAAAAAAATAGAATATTGAAAATTTTGTAGGGAATTGGTATGCAGAATGTGATGAGTGTGTATGATTTCTATGATAGGATTGCATGTTCTATAGCATAGTTTAACTTTTTCTAAGGACGGATCATGTTTATAGTATGTTATGGACTTTATATGAAGTTTTGTTTTGATTGTTGTATGGTGTGAATTTAGGATTAAAGTTTGTATCTGAGCATGAAAAACTTCATATAGGAGAGCTAGAAAACTAAGTTAATGATAGTTGTAGGAACTGAGATTTAGCTAGCTTGTGAATGGGAATTTGCTAGGTGGGTACCTAATACTTGTACTCTAAGTTTGGTCCATTCAGAATGATAGTTATGGTCATGAGCGTCAAAACCGTATCTTGTACTCTAAGATTGATTAAATCGTGCGTCACAATGAGGAACATATAAATATTAAATTTGAGCACCCGATCATTTGATAAACAAAAATTTTAGATTCATTTATTCCTTTATTGTAATGATACATATCCTCCGTTTATGAGAAAAGGATCCCATTTGTCATTAACGCTTGCCCAAAAGACCATTTTTGCCACTTTTTCTTTTATCTTTTTTTTTTCACTACCGTCATGGTTTTTTACCCTATTTACCACTATCGTTAAATTAACTCGAAACTAGACCCTAAAATTTCTAAAAATTGAAAAATTCATCAACATTCTAAAGAAACTATTTATCTTCATCCACATGAAGACCTACTCCTATAGTTACCTTGATTATGTCGACTCCTCATGATGAGAAGAGTATGTAATTCCTCTTCTTCTCTACTCGGCTCCTCATAGATTTTTCTACGACAAAACAAACAACCCCACCAACATCCTCACATACATATATTCAATCAGGAAAGAAATGCTTAATCAATGGAGCTACATCGTCCTCCTCTGCAATGTAGGTGATTTTCACCGACGCCCGAAGTGTTTCGGCCAATTCCATCAACCCCTTTACACCCCGAGCCTATTTGGCTCGCTACTGGAACAAAGAGATCTGAACCCAATTGGGCACCATATCCACCTTCCTGTTATCCAAAGCATCACCATTGAATCGGCTCGATTCAACAACTTTCTCCAAACTTGTCGCCCAGAACACGCTCAAGTCGCGCCTCTCTGCCTTCTGCGCCTTCGTGAATCTCTTTTGCTTCCCAAATTTGGCGTCGAGCCTCGAGAAACATGACAAGGACTCCAGCTTCGTTGTCTATGCCAACAAGAACTTTACCAATTATGGAACCGACCACCTCGATGCGCCCAACACCTTTAAGAACTACTCCGAGAACGGTCATATCTAAAACCACAACTCAGCAGGCGACAAGGATGGGTTCTGTTACCACCACCCCCGCGCCGGACCCGGCGGAGGCGCGCGTGCTGATCGGGAATGAGGGTGGCGGGAACTGGCGACTAGCCTAACCTTACTTAACTGACCTAACGCAGGTCATCTCGGTAATAAGACATAGGTATGAACCACATACATCTAGCAA